>LQRL01159217.1:68208-80136 GCA_001703475.1 Hydroides elegans
CAGGCCCTTAGACGTATGTAAATCTAGATAGCCAGGAACCGTTTTTCGAAATAAAAAAAACTGGTTTTTGTTTCAACACGAACTCTTATTTTACTTTAAATGGAGGCCTAATACAGTATATGTTTCCAGCCAAAATTCGACTCGTCATTACACTTGTAAGTATTAATTTTCCTTTGACCCAGTTCCGATGGATAGTATTTCCTACAAATGACCTGGATTCGGACGGTTACACTATATGATTATAGTACAGAAGGAAGCTGTAATACAAAAAAAAACAATATGCCTTAAACTATATAGAAAAATCATAATTATATATAATTTAATGGTTTAAAAAGTTAAATAACAAAGTAAAAAGTGGTAAATTGTATGTATCAAGTCCTTACATTTCCTGAAGGTTCTCTGTTTCATTCATTCATAATGCTATAAACCAACCAATAAAGTTAGTAACAATCGACATATAACATATAACCCGGATATATATCAGAACTTTATACCAAGGTAATTCCCATAAAACATATAGTTCCACGGAGAATCTATCACTGACTCCCCGAAGGATGCCCAGCAGAAACAGAGGAGGGAGCAGATCAAGCGTTGGGTGCATAACCATTTATTTAACGCGGTTTGTTAAGTATATGGAACATATATTAAGAGGTGGTCGAAATCCAGAGTGGATAGATTTGAAAGGTACGCGGTATGGGTACACGTACCTTTCAGCATAGGTGCGACCGATACGCAACTTAAGTTGGTCAAGTTCTTGTTTGTAACGAAATGATTTTACGACAACTGCTGTGACCTTTAAACTATCATTGTAACAATCTATTCTAGAGTTCAAATAACAAAAACTAGATAAAATCAACGAGTCCCTCCATGTTTAGTGACAAAGAGCTCATTGCTCGCAGTAAAATGTCAAATATCAAATCTCATATTTGGCATAATCGAGGGGGTCAAAAACATTATAGCAGACTATAATTGTAACAAACTAGAATAGATGAGTACAACAATGTCGAAAGAACCATACTTGTATCGAAACGCGTTCTTTCTAGTTGCATAACAACTTTAATCACTGTCACAAAGGATTTGTTCCACAGCTCAAATCAGCTAAGAGAATGCAAGGTCACAGCGCGTCGTTTATTCAAAGGGTAACTACGTAATGATCACTAATTCCAACTCGGGTTTTTGGCAACAAAGGGCATTTTCAACTCAAAACATTTTGGAGCGACAAAGACCCATTCCGTTGATATCTCCTAGTCCGTCCTAAATATATTCATTTCAATCCATGGTTACTGAGCAAAACCACTTCTCATGGGTATCATTTATCTCAGCTAAAGTTAATCGCTACAGAGTTGGTCCCAAAACTCGACGTTTGTGGTGCAGCAACGCACTTCTGCGATCGCTTCGAAATAACAGTTAATTGATCGCCAGCCATGTTGATTTAACTAAATGTTCGTTCATTTTCGCGGTGATCATAGAAGCGTCTGACCGCACCATTAGTGATTGACGCACAATGAATTTTGGGAAAAGGGGGTATATCTGGGTTGGAACGACCTACCGGTCATTGAAACACGGGAAATTGATGTCTAGAAATCTAGGTCGGACTGGATTTTGGAATATGTTCGCTTAATAGCGTCGGACATTGGATTTGATGGGCAAGTCATAATCCCAATTGTTTTGATGGAGTACAGTCGCAGAGTAAACCTAACTGAAGCGGACCTTTTATCGGGTCGAAACCCAGTCGAAATTCAAGAAATGTTTTTTACGATTTTGTGTGTTCCATTCCAGAATTTCCCATCGCAATAACACTGAACCAGATTAAAGGTGACAATTACTGATTAAGTGATCATTGAGTAAAATGGAATTGAGATTTTTGGGGTTGGATTTTGTTTAATGTTATGAAATATTATTTAAAAGTATAATTGATGGGCTTCTTTCCACAGGATGCAAGATTTGTATTCAACGTAAATAACATAGAGCTCTATCTAATTGTTGTAGCATGATTAGAATAACGATGTTTTAATAAAAAAAAAGAAATTGAATAATTAAATAACCCCGTTTCATATTTTCCACTGTTTTTCACAAAACCTCAGTTAAAATGTGTATTTTGGCTCAGTTTAATCGTGATATCCATGGAATTTCCTTATTTTTTGATAATTTTATCAGAGCAACAGAAAATCTAGGGAAATTTATTGAGGTCAAACGAGCTCAATCGCTTTAGGTCTCGAGCGAAAAATGATATTTACAGTATCAGCATCCATAATTTTCGGATAAAGTTTATCCATAAATTAATTTTAGAAAATAATAAAATAAATATTTAAACGTCTGTTAATCTCTTATCACCAAGGGTCCACTCAGTATATTTCATTGCAAACTCAAAACCCTTGGATATCTCTTACAAACAATTCTTCTATCCTTACAAACAAACGAAATCTCAATTTCCATTGCTTGAAAATGGTACTCTTGCCTTCGGGATATATCAAACAATCGCATTGAGATGCACCCAAATTTCCTCCCATTTTTAATCACTGATAACGGCAGCTGCGTATTCAATGGAAACATTTCTTTGAATCTATTTCAGTTCATCGCGGCGGAATCTGGTTTGAAGAATCAGCTGTTTTTCGGGAGAGAAATCAAAATGTTTTATTCATCTTGATTCAACCATTAAGTTAACTCGAACTGATTAAAATAGGCCCATAAACATGTAGTAAATTACTACCATGTTTAAGGAGCGTAGCTTATCAAACATAAAGCCGTGAAATTAAATAGATTGTTAAGGCCTATATTTACTAGATTTCAATGTCTTTTTATCATGTATAAATTGCTACTCGATTTTAGTAATTATACTCATTATATGCATATGGTTCCAATGGTAATATGAGGCAATACAATCGCTCTAGATAGTCATACACATTTTAATGTCTTAAAACCATCCACATCTTTAAAATTATTTTAAAATACAATATATAACTTAATTATTACATATACGGATGCTGAAACGCTCGCTAAAATACTGAGGCATTAAAATAGTTTATCACACACCCTGAGCAATTAAACTCTTCCACTACAAAACTTAACATGAGTAACACGCTCCAAAACAAGATTCTTTTTCTCGGCCTTAACTCACTTTACTTTACTCACTAATCACGAGCCGCGGCCGCTAAAAAATAAATGGAGAATGCCGGAAAAGGGCCGTGAGCGATAGCTTATGGGCATCTAAGGTGGTTACTGCGTTAACCGACGATGCGCGAATATTCAATCTGTTTCTCACCCACAAACCGATTACCTTTTAACCTATTACTAAATCACCTGATACGAGGAAAGTAACCGAGTGAAAGTTGTAGTTATTCATTGTTTTCTAGATGGAACAGTGGACATTTGAACCGAGTAAAAGTAAATTCCACTGACAAAATGGACAGTTGCGCAGTTTCTTAACAATATTATTTTTATTCGTTGCTACTTTCGAGTCAGTTATTGGCTAATTTTCTACTTACCGAGTCAAACATATTTTGAAATAGTTGGCAAAATTGGACGATCAAATTTGTTGCTGAAAGGTTTTGGAATGCTTTCAGCTAATATTGGTTGCATCAAGTGCTAGGAGCCAACGGCCCAAATTATAACAAAATATGATGACTGGACAAAAACAAAGGCATAACCAAGTGTTTGTAGAATATGTTTCTGGTATTTTGAAAACGTGTATCTACGCATCTATGGTTCCATATACAGGACTCTCCAGTTGAGGAAGAGCGGTTCGAGCTATTTTGAGATGACCAGCTTAAGATATGTTCAAGCCGTCATAACGTCCTATTTAAATGTAATTATATGCCGTTATAATTACAATCTCAAGTTTGTATATTTTAGTTTAGAAAATAAATTAAGATAGAGATTTTCCTGCAACGTTATAAAATGAAGAGGATTCCGGCATCTTACCAAACGCAAGCATCTAAAAATCAAATACATAAAATAAACATCCCAAAAGAATGAATTATTCGGTACACACAAGTTCAGTCATTTGTTACAGAAAATGATACTTTTATCAGCCGACCACAAGTCGTGATAATGGCACTAACGAAGAGAAAATATCGAAAAGCAAAAATCATTTTCTGCACGCAATCAGTTCATGATTTGATAATTTCTTTAACAGGCTTGCACTTGGGGACTTCATCTCAAAACCATGGCATCAAAGAAAGGCGAGACGCCGTTACTGATTTCGATCCGGGGAAATCGGAGGTAAAGGGTTCCATTGAGTACTAACAATGCGGATTTCGGGATTAACTGCAGATCTTTAATGCTTGGTAGAGTTTCTAGTTTTAGGCAAAAACTTGGGAAAAAGTTGTTGAGTTCATATAGAAAAGATACCACTTGAATATACATGGTACAAATGGTAACGCGCTACTCATCAATCGTGTAGAAGTGCTCCTATATCACCGCCGCCAAATAGAAACGCTCATAAAGCCCATTGCATTTCATCCGTAAAAGAGTTCACCATTCTCCCATGTATACCTCGATCAAATGAGGGGTTCTGAGCATAAAAGTGCTTACACGATGAAGCACCTTTATGCATCGGGACTACATCGTGACAATGAGCCGCCATATTATATGTAATACATATACTACATACTCCATACACTACATGTCAAAGCGACAAACAGGGATAACATATAATATGATATAATAAAATACACATATTCTACAATAATATTGTTTTGAAAACACAGAAAATCTCTTTAATACCCGTCGTGGACGGAATTCTCCAATTGAAAGCAGAAGATGATGACACGTGCACTTCTCCTTTTTCATATTTATTCGGCGAGATTCGGATCAAGATGGTACCACGGGGGTGGTGGACACGTATGCATCGTCATATATGTTTTAAAATCCTGGATTGTAAAATAAGGTTTTAGATTTTAGATTTATCTTGTTTCTCAGGATATGATTTGAACAAAAACGAAAGTCCCGTTTCTGGTGGTACTAATTTATACTACTTAAGTATGACCTCTTTTAAACGTATTAACCACATGGCTCGAAAAATATATTGATATGAAATAGGTAACGAAATCTTATATTTGTGTTTGAAAAAAATACTTCAAAAACGTGCAACAACAGTCGAATGAAACAACCATGTAAACTCAATGTATACTCCATTTGAGCAATTATTTCAGAAATTCTTCCATCGATTTCCGACGTCGATTCCAATTTTCTGCCGCGCTGATTAACCGGTAACGAACCCAAAGATTGGACCACATTACGTCCTCTGTAATTACACTGTCAAGTCTCATATCCTAATCATACGCGTTGTTCCTTCCATGATTGTCTAGACGTGTTTACACTGAGAAACATATAGCCCTAAATTCTACTTTTTCACTATATTTATATTTTTGGTTTTATATTTTTCATCAATGATACGGCTGCAAAGATATGATTGAAGATCTGGTCGCCATGGCTTTTTGCATGTTCTACCAAACGTCAAAAACTAATTCTAAGCACTAACATTTTTATATACTGCTATATTTTAAGTAATAGCTTTGATACTATTTTAATGATAATGACTGGACAAAAACATACATAACATTCTATTGCAACAACTATTCATGTAATAGGAAAAACACATTTGCTTAATACATGAGCTATAATTTATATAGATAAACGCGTAGAATCATGAATACATACAAAATATATGTCTCCACACATTAAAGAGGTGCAACAGAATTTAAAAAGCAAAAACAAAATTAGGTGATTTACGGAAATGTATTTTCTAGGAAAATATCAGAGCAAACACTTTTTTATATAATAGCCAAAAATTTCTTAATTTCAAAATTGATTCCATGAGAGATATTATTTCAACGCTGTTGCATGATACATGCCATTTTAAAAGTATGCCCTGGTATCATACTTATAAGAAGAGTTGGTATATAGCAACATGAATGATGTTCAAACAAATACATTAAATTTCTATGATGGAAGATTTCTTGGTTTCACACAAGAAGGTATGTACCTTTATTTTTCCTCGAAACAAGTTTGAATTCTGATGCGATTTAAGAGTACATATGCAAATTTCATGATACCAGCGCACAATACTATTTTTCAGAAAACTGTCATCTAATAGCACATTATGTTAGCTCTTACAGATTGCACCGCTTTCTTGTTAAAGAGAACATGTTTGATATTTGAAAACGTTTTACGATTCCATTTTTATATACATTTTTCAAAAAGTCGAACATTTCTTTTTTTCTTCTTTTTTTTTAATATGTTCTCACCTAGGTCGTGGTTACTTTTACGTTTTAAACGCTGCCCTTTTCGTGCTTTCTAATATATTCTTTATGGAAATTCAAAATTCCAAAGAATACCTTTGAATGCGCGACGAATGCTGCGATTTGAAACGCAAATGTAACCATAGCGTAATTTAAAATCAAGGGTATCGTGCTGTTAAAAATATGTTTACAGTCTTACCCGCTTATCTCGTCAGTGCTCGGACCGAGGTAAAAATGACGAGATAGCCGGTTGACGAGATATCCGGTGTTACGGTCAGGAAAACCCCCCTGGTCAAATAAACCCGTGGGGTTTTCGTGACTGCATTCGCATGCGGGCAGGAAAACCTGCCTGGTCACAGAAACCCCTGCCGTCTTATCTTTATATGTTTAGCAAATATAAGTGCGATATTTTTGGCGACTAAATGCTTTAAATATTGGAAATAAAAATTCAATAACTCTGAAATTTTATCTAAATAATATTTATTACAAAAATGTTTGTAAAATAATAGTAAATAATTCTGAAGTCCCCATTACTAAAATAATTTGAGAAATCTAAATGTTATTTCCATGTCAACCATACGCTATTTTTATGAGAAAAAAATGATAATAGCAATATTTTTAAGAATGACAATTATACTAATGATTATGATAACCTTTATGCTCACTTAACTTGGATCATTGATAAAACTAGGGCTAATCCCGTTTGTTATTACTATGTGTTTAGGTTAATCTTGAAGTCTTAAAGTCAATGAATACTCACTCGACATATTCGACTTTATATTACAATTATAATTAATACACAGAGAAAATATATGTTGAAGAAAATATATTATTCTGACTATTAATATTCAAAGAATTGTTATGCTTTTATACTAATTGAATGTTTATATGATATGACCTAGTAGTTCATGACCGAATGATGTGTGTATAAAATTATATTTATTAAATACTTTATATTGAATATATTGATTTACATATGATTTCTTAGAGTAAGATGATGGGGGCAATATGATGAAATTCGTTTAATTTGAATGAAAATATTTAAATCATATTCATCTCCCAAAATTATTTCCTGATTTAATATTTTTCATTAAAGTCTATCTCATCGTGTTACCTTAACCTTCGATAAGATAGTGCCTCTAAATACTTAAATAAATAAGATAAGACGATGGGGGTTTTCTAGCCCAGGGTGAACTTCATGTTTTTCTCGTTGGGCAGGAAAACCTGCACCGTCTCGTGATTATTGATGAAACTAAAAACCCCCTTCGAGAATGTGAGATTTTCATCATGTTTATAAAGAACACATAGCGAAAGGGGGGTTTTTAAGTAGGGCGGGTTTTTCTGACCGTAACACCGGGTTCAAAATGACAAATGTAAATGGGGTGGGGATTCGTAAAAGTGACGAGATAGGCGGTTGACGAGATAAGCGGGGACGAGATAAGCGGGTAAGACTGTACTCACCGAAACCATGATCGGGCGATGCAGGGCTGTTGTCTTCACTCTGAAAATCAAAAAAATGTTGAGAATTACACACAAGATTATGCGTTTTTTCAATCAACTAAGTTTTTGCTACATGAAAATATTTTTATAATCTTTTATGTACAATATTCATGAAATAACTTTTTTTAGTCATATGCAAAACGCTTAACATGACACCCTATGTGTGGTCTAGCATTTCTGTAAACATAAGTTACAATGACTGTTCAATGCTTTCTTAATATTTCACAGACAAAATTTCGTAATAAAACATGATATTCGAGGTCCATAAATATTGAGACAGACTCAAGTGATCGCTTCAAACCCTGGATGTGAGCTATGATATGTGTGCACATATATTTTCCGAATCAGTTGAACCTTAAAAATGTATTGTTACTTTTGTTTTGTCTGCATGGCAGACTATATATATTACAGACTCCCGGGAAGAATTCGTTACAATTGAATGCGCCACGAAAACGTTCCAGACCATAAACATATTATAACCACGTCTATATTTTGAATAATATTTTTTTATCAAAAACACTGTTACGCCCTGGCCACATTAGCTCCTTTTTTGTTGCTGTTTTATCGGCAACTTAGTTTTTTCTTATATGTTCTTTATGGGACTTATGGTGCGTTCAGCGGGACTTTGCGTCTGCGTCTGCGGAATTTAAATTGGTATAAAACATAGTAATCCCTGCGGAATTAATACCGCTAGATTTACTATGTTTTATACCAATTTAAATTCCGCAGACGCAGACGCAAAGTCCCGCTGAACGCACCATAAAACATTTTACAAAAAAGTTTGTTGCTTTTTATGGTCACATGGAACTTTTTTTTCAAAGCTCACCAAAACAAGCCATGTTTGACATTTGAACCGATGATAAATTCTTTGCAAAACTATAGGAAATTAAAAGAAATAACAAGTCACCTTTCCAAAAAAGCAAGTAACCTTTTTAAAAGCAAGTTGCTGTTTTAAAAGCATGTGGCTCTTTTAACAGCAACAGACTTTTTTGAAACAGCTACCTACTTTTTTATATAACGCAACGTGTTATCTTCAAAGGAGGCTTGTTTTTTTAAATGTATTCGTGTTAAGTTTTTCTATTACAGCCAGTGATATTTTCATCAGATACAATTACCCTTTTCATAAATATGTTTGGCCATTACCAATAAAGTACCCAGATACTTTTTATCATGTACCATGTAAAAGAAGTGTTAGGAAAGGAAACAATAAATGAACCAATTTATTTTGGAGTTCTACGATATATATAAAATATATCCAAAGAAACTGGCAAGCATAATCTATTAGTTAAAAATGCTGAGAAATCAGATATAAAAAACTAACTAACGTTAAGTTAGGTCAGTATGTTTTTTTTTGTGAAATAGCTAAGTCCAAAAAAAAGCTCACAAAAAGTTCAATGTGACAGGGTAAAAGCTTGAAAAAAGTTCGACTGAAAAAGAAGGAGCTAATGTGGCCGGGGCGTTACATTTTGTTATAGTCTAATGTTTTTGAACAAATCTCTTTTTTTCTGTCTTTATGAATATACTCCTGAATTTCAAAATATTTAAATGATCGCCTACATTTCGTATGAACAAGCAACATCCAATCATTATATCCGATTAATAATTCCTCTGATCGAACAGTTTTAAAATATTTTTTTTTCATTGCTTAATACTAAATCTATATTATATTCTCATGACCAAACCTTACGAGTTGCTGAAAAAGTATAGCAACATTAACCAAAACGCAATACATTTGGTTTAACTTTTTACAACCTAAAGTTATTTATTATTTTGGAGACCTTGGTATTTATTTAGAACGAAAATTTCAACCTTCACACTTGTTGAGAAATCAACTTTGCACTGAAATAAAAACATTTGCAATCAAATGTCAGATACGAGTATGCTATGAACTGAGCTTTCGACCAACCTTTAATAGTGCGTTGTTAAGCAAAGGATTGTTTTAACAGTAATAATAATTCTAATAATTGTAAAAGTCAATAAAAATATCATTTTAAACGCTATTTTAAAGTTATCGAGGGACGAGATTTTCAATACCATGATGAAACAAGCATAACTTAGCCTACAATTTTTTGCACCGATCCTTATTTGCAGTTATTTTATTGACATAACTTTACGAACCCGTTTTTTACGCCCCTATTTAATTCATAAAATTATAGCCTTTCACATCAAGTCAATATGTATTTTGCCACTTTGGTGATTTTTTATTTGGGATAAGACTACAAGTACCTCGTCTGCATTGCATTAAGCTCATGTCGGAGGATTGTATTACATATATATGTTTATGATCAGTATGATATCAAACAGATCAGAACTTTGTTTGATATAAAAAAGGAAAACCCGAGGCCACGGTTTTTTTTCTTTTTTTTTTTTTGCTATAAAGGTTAGTGTATGCATTTAAGGAAAATAACGCTTATATTTATTTCGAGAACTAATATTTAAAATTGCCATGAATATAAAGCAGATAAGGGGCACATTTTGACATCAGCAATCCCAACTATACGTGTTTCTAAAAAAAAAATAAATTTCTAACGAATTTTTTCTTTACAGATTAGAAGAGCTCGGCATATAAGTTCAGAACAGACACGGTGTTAGAAATTGAGCATTTTAGAAAAGTGCATTCTATTTTATTAGTCTCAATGTAAAGATATAAGAGATTGTTCATAAAGATATATTTCATTCCACCAATCAATGAATCGTGACGACTAAACATTCAGATAAAGACATCACACATCACAAGATTTTCTTTACACTTTTCTCTTCTCATGGCTATATTACTCAGCACATTCCCTCGCCCTACAATCCGTTAACGGTTCTGTTGGTCAGTGCACAATCCGAAGCCAAGAAAAACAAATTTCCTGGCATTCACCAACGCCTA
The DNA here is from genome assembly GCA_001703475.1 of Hydroides elegans. NCBI lineage: Eukaryota > Metazoa > Annelida > Polychaeta > Sabellida > Serpulidae > Hydroides > Hydroides elegans. Next base: position 78,826 of record LQRL01159217.1, read on the forward strand.
AACTAAACACCGGTTAATCAGTTTTTATGTCGGTCCGATTATCGGTCAGTGTGTACAAACACACCGCTCGAACTATAGTCCATGTATAGAACCTACTCGGTAAGAAACCTACTTTGGGCCAATATGAATACATTTCCGGACGTTCTTATTCGTCGCGGACGTTGAAAATACGTTGCACCGACGTCTCGTCCGAGTCACTGCAATTTTCATATAGACCCAGGTAGGTTATCCTCTCAACGTCACGTCCGAATGAGACGTACTATGGACGGGCCTTGCCAAGTGGGAAGTTACGAGCGGTCGATCTCTAGCAGGAAAGCGATGGGTGCGGTTTTGGCGTTCTTCACCCATAACAATTATTAGTTAATGAGAGTAAAACTATTCTTTTATGCATTCAGGCCCCTCCTTGAAACTTTCGTCTTTTTTTTTACAAAATACCAGTGATTAGATTCGGTATCATCTATTACATGATAACAGATTGCCGTATAGGGACTTGCTCATAATATTTTAATGATGGATTATGTATCTTCAATGTGGAATATATCAATTCATTTAAGAGTAAATGTCGAAAATACCTTTCGCTGAATCGTCACATATGTGACAAGACTATCTGTCAAAATACATAGACTAACCTAGAATTCTAGTGTTCACAGATCTATTTTTTCAGCATAATTAGTTCAAAGCAACGCTGCTTACAAATCTGTGAAGGATACCCTTCAGGGCTTTCATGGAAGACAGATGTGAATATTTGGAGTATTTTAAACGGCATAAAATTTGTTTTGCTTCAAAACTAAACGTTTTGCGATTGTTCAATAAAACTTGACTTTCTCATGGCAATTCATGTATGCTTAGCATGATAAATAGTTTCTAAATGTTAAAATGACTTTTAATAGGCAAGGTTAAATCTTAGTGCGGTCTTATCCTGTCTATTCAGTTATCATACATTCATAAATATGCATTTATAAAACTAAGGTCAGGCTTTGAAATGGTGATTAATGTAGCAAAAATACATCTACATAAATACGAAGTAGATTTTGTTTGCATTCAAATGATATGTTAAAAAGCAATTATCAAATTCGTTGTTGGAAACATATGTACTTTCATCAACGCGTAAAATCATGCTTAATTACTTGGATAGGAAACGCAGGGTTTAAACGCATATTAAACAGTTATATGAGACGAGAAATGGAACGTTACATAAAAGAAAACAAGTCTTATGTCTGATAAAGCGACGGTGTTAACTTAAGTTTTAGATGCAATATAGCTATTAGAATTCAAAATATGATATTGATATGTACATATGAACGAATATAG
>LQRL01159247.1:2633-23226 GCA_001703475.1 Hydroides elegans
ACGTTTAACCTTTCGTTTCCGGTCGGTATACTCTCTGGCTTGACGATGCGTCACGCAACTTCGAAATTGCGTAGTTTTTGACCGACGTGCCAACGTTGCGACGAAGTCGGACTTCAATTGATTTTATTCAACGTCGTCACGTAAAATGAAAATGAAAAAATACTTTATTGATTAAAAATCGACAGTACCTTTTGGACGTCACTTGGAAAACGTAAAAAGATACTTCGCCGAGTGGGCTGTCATATCTTTACGTCGAAGTAAGGCGACGGAGGTGCTATCAAATATTTTTTTTCAGACCATGTAATGCAACTGCTAGAATTCTATGTTCATTTAAGTAGTTATGTCCCCTATATTAGTCAGGGTGATGCCCAACCAAAATAGCGCATGATCATCTGAAAATAATTTTGTAAGGGCCCTTATAACCCACTGGTCACAGTATGTGGCCATTGTTTAAACCAAAGGCGTATCGTGTAAATTATATAACTCCTCGTTAACATGAGAAAAGAGGAATAAAGTTAGTATTGTCACGACAGAATAAGTTAAGAGACATATAATGTAATGTCAACTATCCTGCGGCGAAATATGTAAATTATATAAGGAATAAAATGTTAGCGAATTCTAAAGAGTAAATGTTCATATATTATCACATGGTCTCATACGTAGAAGTCTAATGAAACCCCATAAACAGTCACCGACTCGACAGACTTTATGCAAAATACATATTATTTAGTATGAACACAAAATTGGTGACTTAATGCAAACATGTGTTACTTTTCGGTGACGCGGGAAAATAAATTTAAACATGACTAAGAATTGAAAGAAAAATGCTAAAGCATGATTATTATTTTGAGGGGGTAATAAAAATATAAGAGGAGTCAAGTATATGATTATATTTTGGCGTTTCACCAAAAGCGATTGTTCATAATCATTTGTTGGAAAAACCTTGGTTGATGTAATTTTCTAGTTAACAAAACGGATAATATTACAGTTTTATAATAATAAAATCATAAGTATACTATGCTTGCTGTAATATGCGCCAAAATGATGCAGTGATATTTGAGAAAGAGACTGTACATATATAATTTTATTAAAAGAACATCATATGTAGCCCTGACCGATATATTATATTTTACTATAATATTTGGATATGAACATCTATTTTAAGAAGAAAATGATACATTTCAATGTGCTGCACATTTTTGTGGCACCAGTTCATTGATCTGAGATATTACATTTCAGAGGAATTAAAATTTTCTAAAAATATCGCAACTTTTGAGGTTGATAGCTGCACCATGTTGGTAGACTGATTGGATATCTCACAGAAAAAGCAGCTTAGTAAGAAGTTCACTATCCACTTGGTCGGATTTCATGACAAAAAAGTATTGAAGAAAAACGGATAGAGAAAAAATAACAGGGATAAAAAATAAGACTTAGTTAGAGCTCAATTTGTGAGGCTGCAATTAACGTCTAAATATAGGCGCCGATTTGTTGGCACAATTGCTTTTTCTCCAATAAGTATGTTAATGGCCTCCTCATTTGGACAAGTAAAAAATACTCAAGACTTGTACATCTTATTGCGAAAGGGATGCCTCCCATTTCGTTGCGATAACAAGATAAACAGTCAAATAAACTTGCGCCATTTGCGAAAATAAAGTCTGGTGCGAAGTTACGTTAATATATAGCGGCCGCCCATTCGACGCAAGAAGGGCGAATTTTATGGAAATAAATCATCCGTGAAATCACTAGCTCATCTCAAAATATCATTGATGGATGAATCATGTTGTTTTTAGCAAGAAGTGGAATAGAAAAAATCATAAACATCCCCATCAAAACACACAGACACAAACCATTCTCTATTCTCCCCCGCCTCCCGGAAAAGCCATGACAACCAAAAATACGTTGTCAAAAAAAATGGTGGGCCGCTGTCGCCAATGGCGTTTAGTCACGTGATATCATAGACGCAATGGAATAAATGGAATAATAAGAAATATAACAAACAATTGAAGGAATCGGAAGGATCTTGTGTCAACTCATAGACTGGAGGAAGAGGAAAGGAGGATAGGAAAACAAAAGAATACTAAATGCATCGCCTCCCTATCACTTGTCATCGGATTCCCTTTGATGTGATAAATGACGTAAATTTGATGATAGTTTCTATTTTTGGACTGATTCACAACCCCCGTCACGGATTAATCGAGATAAATATTTATTTCGCGCATTCAAACCAATATTAAGTTCCCTCGCCTCCTCTTATGAATGACTCAAAAGCAACATTGAATGCGATATGATTTTTATTTCAGTTCCTGTATCGTTTTACAGCGAGTTGGTGTGGCCATCGATTTAGCAAGTCACAGATGTATTTCTAACTTTTTGTAGGCGCTTTAATGTAAACTCGATTTGTTTTGTTTTGAAAACAAATGCAAAAACAAAAGCAAACCCCACGACCTGCTGCCGACAGGGCGTTATTGGATATTCTTCCCTCAAGCTGACGTTCAATTTGTAATTGTTTTAATTGATGAATTAAAACAATCAGCCAATGCACTGTTTCGCTGAGCAAATGCGAAGTTTGAACGGTTTCCGTCGCCCATATTGATGTGTTATTGATGATGCGATTGTGATGTGTGTTTAGTAAGGATAAATCGAAGGCTAAGTGATATATATTAGATTAATGAAATTATACAATTTATTAACCGAAACGACTGTTCCACATGGACAGTTTATATCATGGAGAGGTATGATAGCGTGACTTCAATCGAGTAAACGTACTTACATGTATCGCAAGGATATCGTGATAATATTTGAGCATGTTGAGCATGTTGAGTTATCTTTGCTGAACCTTAACTAAAGTCGGCAATTTCGGATACATTTGAGTAAAGTAAGGGGCGAGCTCTTTGCACATCACATACACCCACACAGTGTCTTTTTAGTTGCCCTGCATTTAGACAGGTTTTATGCGTGCTAACTGTGATTTATTCCTTAGCAGTGCCAATGCTATTTGTCTGAGAGAAGAGAAAAAGGCATATGTAAAGTCGATACAAATTGGATTAACACCATTTAAGCAAGCGTGCAGTTAAATCGAAACTAAAAAGTATAAAAACAATAAACAAAATAAAAATAAGAGCTGAAAAAGGATAATGAGAGTTCTGCGTCAGTAAGCTCTAATTGATTGGAACAAAACGAACGAATGTTCAAGAGATCACGTGTAGGCTTTTAAAATCAGTGGATTTGCGATTTTTTAAAAATAAAACGCGTTAAATGAAATTCAAACGTGCTTTACATACGGATCCTCAAAATGATGCGATCAAGTTTGAATAATTTTGAAAGTGAAGTCATGTACCGAAATCAGAGTGTAGAGAAATTGAAAGTTTTTCTCGGATGCTTAGATTTGGGACGCTCACCCCCGCGTATGGATTGTATCGGTTGCTTTGGAAAGGGGAAGAAAGCCGCGAAATTGAAAGCAGGTACAAATGTATATTTGATATTGCTAAGTTTTCCAATGTTTCGGTTTAATTTCCTTTCGATTTGAACACTAGAAATGATTTATTATGAGTTTTTATTGCAATATATTGAATGCAGACAACGCTTCTATTTTGGACCAGAATTAATTCAGACTTTAAAGATACATTAGAAAAAAATGAAACGGTATGGTGAGAAATATATACATTAACATAAGCTCGAAAGCCTTTTTCTAAGCATTCACTTTGTTTTTTTTTTACAAAAAAAAGTGGGGTAACGTGAAATCCCGCGCATATTTTAGTATTTAAAAGCGTAAGAAAAAACCTAGTCCGCCCTCCATGTAAATATTTAAATTGTAAATGCGCTTTTCACTCAATGCATCGTTGACAAATATCACAAGCACCATTGAAATATATTTGCGCGATGCCCCCTGAATAGAAATAAAGAAGGAAACTTCGTCGTAATATGTTGAAATATTTGATGAACTTGCAGGTAAAAAAAAGAATTTATATGAGATTGAGAGTGTGAAAATATCTTGTTTTTGTGCCTATATAGTGGATATCTATTTAAAGGAAGATTTGTGACACTCGTAAATGTCGCAATTAAATTACAAACACGCGTATGTTTAACGTAGCTTTATCGTTTTGATTAAATAAAGCGCTGTAATCCAGCCCCAAATCTTTGATTTAACCTTTTAATTTTTGCTGTTATCTTATTCGATTCCAAATACGATAAACAAATAACATCTCCATCTATTCTCCTTTTTTCGTCTTGACTCCAGGACCTGTGCCCCCGTGTCTTGTTTCAAAGGTTAACTGAAGGGATCCGTACATAAAATCGCTACAATTATATGTTTCTGATGTATTTTAGTGTTTTGAGAAATTGTCTCCAAACATAATATTACCGTAATTAGTTTATCTTTCATATAGCGAATCCACATCGGAGTTTCTAGCAGCATGTTCTGTATGATTGATATAGTGATTGAGGTCAATTTAGTGACATACTGTCTGCATCAGCAGTCACGTGACTTATTTCAAATCTTTCAAAAACGCAAATACCAAACCATATTTATTAAGTTAGGATCTTTATGCACCAAATCTGTTTTTTTGTAAATGTCGCATGTAGGCTTACGTTTCCGTCTGATTACATGTGGAACTGTGCCGAGGGTTGATGAAGAATGTATAATTCAGGGCGCCTTTCTCAATTAAGTCATAATAAATAAAAGAAGAAGAAAACAACGACTGACGCCTACCGCATTGCAGACTTGACTGCAAATGAAGATGATAAACATCTTTGTTTTTTGTCAGGATTTGGGCCTAGTCTCTGTTTGGATACAAGAAAAGATATATTAAATGTATCGTTGAAATATGATATTTTTTCATATAAAATATCTTGTGATATATGCCTATAACATTCGATTCGACAGCTTAGATGCTAAAAAAATTTCAGGGTCTCATTTCATTGGTTGAAAATATATGTAAGAAGCGACATAGTCAGTAATATGATGCAACTGCTTTAAACTAGAAGGGCCTGCTTCCTCTCTGATATCAATTTTATCCCCTTACCATGGGTAACATGGGTTGATAAGAAAGATGATTAGATCATCCCCCATATCGTATATCCCTCTTGCGGTGAACATACGGAATGAATCATAATTATTGGTTTCGGAGTTTCAAATGCTATCTTAACAGCTTTATAAGATTAACTTCAATTATTTATTTTCCAATATTAAATTAAGTCTGATAAAAATTCAAAGCAAATATGTTCACTTATTTCGAGCCAAAATGTTTCCGTCCAAAACGGTTTCCAGTCATGGGCATGGGCTTTAACGTTTCCAACCACAGAGCTACTAAATACATTTTATATAGAATTTCTATCACAGGCTTCAACAAAACTTCTAAATAAAAGTTGTTTTTCAGACTCCACCGCCGTCTTACCGACCATCGAGGGACCTTGCAGTCATTTCCATGTGTTAAGCTCCTAGTCAAGATAACCAGATAACCGTCCCTTTCCAGAAAAATCCTTGTGCGGTCTCGCAACTTGTGATAAGGAACGCGAAGAGATGGACCACTTCCTTTCAAGATTTCGACGAGCATTTTTTCGAAAGCTGTTGCAGGCATTAGAACGATTGCAGTATACACACATATTCAATCAACCAAATGAGACATAACGATTGCTTTTTATTCAATTAATAATCAATTATGATCAATATTTTATAATGTTTTTTTTTCATGAAATATTTTTTTTTTCTGATCACAGAAATCGAGGCGATCGAGGCTTGCAAGTGGCTTCGTGCGGCCGGCTTCCCCCAGTATGCGCAGTTGTACGAAGGTAAAATCTTAAGCTTGAATAAAATTTACAAACTTATTTGATAGATCTAAGCTCTTTGAAATAATGTAGAGTAAAGTCTTTTTGTTAGTGTAAACAAAAGGCAGTTTAACTGAGTAAAATATTTGACTTAGTAGACTGACTTTAATCGTGACGTTAGACAAGTTAAGAATTGGAGATCGACCCTGATTCACCTTCACTATAAGGGACACACGTTGATGTTGAGATGGATAGCTGAGATCATACCTTAGGAAATAATAGCCTATTAATAAATAGAAACCATCAGCGAATTACCATTAATGGCATCCTTGATTAAGACCGTTCATCGAATGCATTACGATTAATCAGTCGATGATAGAATCTGCATCATAATGACTTGGAGAAATAAAGGATTGACTCAAATGTGCTGAACAAACATCGACCTATGGATACATTAAATATTTATACAAACATTTTGTTGCTAAAAACGCGCGGCTGAATGCATGACAAAATGAGCACATTCGACCTCATGTTTTCTCAATAACATGTCTCTGATTATATCGATACGCTTACGTAAAACATGTAATTCATACTATCCAAATTAGACCCAATGGTCCTTAAGAACTGAGTTAACGATCTGTAAGCAAACCCAGCTAGATTTGAGAGGAATGGGGACGCAAAATGCAAGTGAAGGGGTGAGGGGTTTGAAGGGGGCGGGGGTGCAAACGTTAATGTGTAAATTGCTATGTAACCAATGCTCGAGTAGGGTCGAAAATGTGGCTGTTTTTCTCTCGCTCATGCTCGAAAGAAGGGTCCTTCGCTTCCCCAATTACTTGTTTTCTTCTCATCAACGAACAACCTCTCAGTGTTGAAAGGCTCAAGTATATCAAAATATTGACGGTTTCATTACATGTTATAGGAGCTATTTTCATGACAAATGTCTTACATATTTTATCGTTCTATTGGTTTAGAAGCGCGCCTATCTATCTGTGAAGTAGGATATTTCAATGGAAGCCTTCGGGATTTGTTTTTAGAGATAAATGTTGAAGATCAATGAGTGATAACGGTATCTTGCATGATCCTGTGAAGAGTTGTTGACTCTGAACATTATCAATCTTTTCAGTTTATTTTTCTTTTTGACTGTGAATGCACAGTTGACATTGTGGCCCATCTCATCCATCAATTACATGACTTGAACGACCATTAAAATAACTTATTTCGAGCATTCATCACATTTTTATTGAGATTCATTTAAGACCGATCGGACTCGTATAGGAAGAAATAATTTTGATATTGGCTTAATTACATTTTCAAACTCATATGATAGATATGAACTTATCAGAATGTTTTATGAAAACAACCCGCTCTAAGGGAGACCAGTGTGTGTTGATATTCGCTGATTTCATATTATGGCTGTAACCTATGCAGATCCTGAACTTGAAGGTCTGCGTACCCATGGTGTACGTATAATTAACCTTAATTAACTCTGATATACGCGGTTCTTGCTTTGATCGGTTTATCATTTTCTCATTTAGATAAGAAATAACTAGCTTAACTGACCGTGTCCATCTTGTTGTTTAATACCGTAAAAGCCCGTTATCGCTGTTATTGGCCACCGCAAAGCGTGACGCGTAAATGAGGTTTTTGTTTACGGCGGGAGGTTGACCTCCAGGCTGGTCACGTGATATGTCGGACATGCCGCTGGTTCCCTAGTTAGGGTCATTGGATATGCGGATTTGCAATCAGGTTGTGGCCGGGAGACTGGATTATATTTGCCTTTTAGTGAAGGATCCAGCTTTTTATTTTGTGGGAGCGAATGTTTCTTACTTTATTAATCATTGTTCTTATAAAGAATCTAAGTGCGCGCCGTTCAAGCAATTTATCTATTATACATGCGCATACCATTATAATGTTCTATCTGCATATTGATAGCAATTGATAGCAATTTTATCTGATGTAAAGAACTGCATTTTGTGAAAAGTGCAATGAAGCTTATAATTGTAGGACGTTTGAAGAATAATTGAATCATGTTTTTATCACATGCATTGATATATTAAGACCGGTGACTTGCTGTTGCACGAAACAAAAGGATCAAATAAATTATAACAATGTAGAGCATCGATCATAATAACAAATAATAACGATAGAAAAGTGCAAACGATTACTTTCAATAACAGACTTCTAGCTAATTTACAAAAACCTTACAAAATATATCGCGCCTCTGACAACTCAACATACATCAATGTATGATTTTGATAGCAGCCATTATACTCGATTTCATTCCCAAACGAACGACCTCCCTGGATTTCAACGTCTCCATATTTTGACATCGGTACCTTGTTGTACCCCCCAGCAACGTCAGCATGCCGAGTAATCCAGATTGAAATTCAACTTTCTGAACTGGCATCTATGAGACTTTTTTGGTCAGCTCTTTTTGTATGATGCATGGCCTATCGGTCGTACCAGTCTGCTTCCAACTTGAGTTTGACAATGATGCGTCGATATTTGAGTTCTGGAGGTCTAATACTATAATGGTAATTTTGAAACAAAACCGTTGTTTGTAAATATACTCCGCCGTGGGTAGGTTTATGTTTGTTGCAAAAAGGTTGACATTTATGATTGACAGTTTAGTTTTTGAATTTTAAAATAAGTTGTTTATCATAACAACCGGGTTCAAAATAAGTCACACCATTGGATTTTTACTTCGATTTCAACCCGCATTCCATCGCATATATCAAAATAGATATATGATTGATTACTATACTATTTTGAAAAAGTCAAATGCAGCCGACCAAAATTAAGCAGGGGCATGTTTGACCATTCTTCCAATCAGGATTTTTGGCTACCGTTTACTGCCTTCTCAAATTACAAAATGGAAAATCAAACCCAAACTTTGATATGCATTAATTTGATATGCAAGCACCGAAAATTCACCTTACTCACCTTATAATGTACACGCGTGCACGATCCTGGATTCGATCGAGGTTTAATCAGGCATGTCCACGGTTAGTAAACAAATGTCTGGTCATGATTGTGTTTCCTTTTCAACACACTTGCTTTGGCATGTTGTTGTTTATGGATGAGGAGTGAGAAAAGTCGCTGACTTTTCAGGTTGCTGAAGATTTTGATGTGATTCCGTCTGGAATCGTTGATAGATATTAGGTTCGTCTGAATCGTTGAAAGATATCACCGGTGTTGGCAGAATCAAAGCTTGGTTGCTTCGATGCAATCTTGCAAGGAGTTCCGAATTCAAATGACCAGATTGTTCAATAATGCACTCTTGTATGTGTTCTTCGTTTGGCCGGTCGGATCCATAATGCTCCAATACATGCTACGATTTCTGCCTTCTCTATTCAGATTCAGATGCATTCTGCCGGACTGACACCGTAGCTTCTAAGAGTTTCGGTATAACATATATACCATCCTGGTTCCGACTTGTTTCTTTCTGATTTTTGCCCTTTCGTGCACCTACTTCGGACGTTGGTGACTCAGTCACAACCACTTCCACAAAGGAAACTTGTTCTGGTTAGATTTCGAGGCTGGGACCTTGATGCAAACGGAGCGTTCGTGTATATTACGCGATAACATGCGGAGGTTATGTTTATTTTCAAAAGATACGAATTATTGCTAGTGGTTTATTAGTTAAAGTAGCTTTGAAACACATGTGTTTCCTTAAGGAATGGTCTTGTGTTCGTCTTGTGTTCGGATCATGTAGGAAGAAAATTACACAATAAAATTGATTGCATAACTTCGACCTCACATTGACATTTAAAAAGTCAAAATTCAGGTGCATTCAAGTGCAACACTCTCAAATATTCCATCTCCTCTCCTAGACATCAAAATATCAAGCACCCATTTTACCCCCACAGATAGATATATCTGCGCACTATTTACGAAACATATCAATCTATTTTTAGATTTTCTAACCGGATCTGACGTGGTTCTTTGTTGACAACCACTCCGTTTCTTAACTTGGAGTAGAAAATACTTTTAGAAAGAGTAGGAGCATTGAGTACGTTGTATTTCAAGATTTAATCACCTTGCCCGAAAAAAAACACCTTTTTAGAATCAACCCAAAGGGGTTATATACCCTTCTTTTGGTTCATAATTGTACTCATTCGGTTGGTTATAAATGCCATGTCACTTTCTACGTCATTACATCTCGTTTGCCCTCTTTCTAATTTGATTTAGTGTCACAGTTTAAAAGCTCCTTTCCCCCCTTCTTCTTTGGTTTGTGATTTTTCCGGACCAAGTATCACTCATTATATGATGTTGATATTTCAGCAACGAGATTTCTCTAGACGCAAAAGCGAGTTTGGAATTTAACTTTCTGGACCGGCAATACATCCTCAACCCTCCTTTTCGATCAAACCTTTTGACGCAACGTGTTGAAAGCAACGTTTGCGTTTGTGAAGTCAAACAAGATAAATAGCAAGGCCTGAAAACAGATTATGTTTCTTACATGCCCTGAGTTTTTTTGTTGCCCTAAACAATCCATCCTCATTATTTAATAGTCGCAGAGGCCAATGAAGGGTACGGATAAAAATAGCACATGTTACTCAGGCCCACTTCCGTAAAAGAAGAAGAAAACACAATAAAATAATAAAATTGCCCTCTTTTGCCTTTTAAAGACAGATCAGAAAGGAATAAAGTGGATTTCAGTCTTGCAATGACGTTACTCACTTCCGTTTGAAACAAAATAAACAACCATTTGAGTAACTTTCATTTTGAAATACAATAATACAACGGACCATTTTACACAATTTGTTATTGTTCAAAATCCAACAATAACAACGAAATAAGAAGGTATTCACTCTTTACCTAGATATTTCATATACGACGTGTCGTTTAGTACTCTGTGCGTCAAATCGATCACTGAACAAGGCGGTACATTTGTATATAAAAAATAAACTTTAATTAATCCTCAAATGGATTCGAACCCTGGACCTTTTTGTCGTAGCCTCTAACCATCGCAAAAATGTTAGTTTTTTTTTTCAAAACAGAAAAAAACAGTGCTTAGTAACGTATTTTTTTTGTATTCGTAAACTATTCTAACCGCTTGATGGGGTTAATACAAACCGTTTCACGAGGCAAAAGCTTTGATAGCACTGGTAACGTACTTCACTCATCCTTTCCATCCAAAGTATATAGAAGGCAAGCACTGACGTCAAAAGACACTAAAACCCGAAATGAGCTACGCCTCCCACCTCCTTCTCCCATCTCACTTTGATGCGGCCCTTCATACGCATTAAGGGTTTCGTGCATAAAGACGCTTATACCTTACGAATCTTTATGCATGGAAATTGGTTTGGGGATTGAATTCACCTGAATTTAAAGTTATTTGCAAAATTTATATTAAACCTTTTGAGAATAGGGACAAGGTCGGATGCAATAGTCAGGAAACGTTTCGTTATTGAATACAAGCCACAATATTAGCATATCTTTTCTGGAAACAAAGATATATCAAGTAAGAACTTTTATGCACTGAATCCTACCCATGCAGGTTGGCGCTCCGTGGTGCCACCACCGTGATCTTTCACCCAAAGCGAGGCTACGGTGTTGTATGAGTTTTCATATCATATACACTTGGCGGCCCGCGTGCTGTTTTACCGATAGCCAGACACTTCTGGGTTTCCCCTCATCTAAAGTGCTTTGTTGGGTAATGGTTATGTTCACGCTAACCGAAAATCGGGACCAAGGAATAGAGGAAACCAATTTATGTTATAAACTAGAGTTTAGAATGTAGATACAATTACATATATTTGTAAATTGAACGACAATATGAATTGAATGGAGTTTGATATGCAGAACTAAAATGGATATATAGTAAAATCGATTGGTATTTTATAATCAAAACATTTAATTCATTAAAATAAACCGTGGATACGACAATAGGGATCGGGATTACGAACATTTTGCATAGGTTGTTTCATTGGTAAGTTATCGGGACACGCTAGGAAACGCATATGGTAGCATAAATATGACAAAAATGACAGCGAGGCATGGCCATATAAAATTGGAGAAGCTTTAAAAAGTAGGTCATGTTATTATTCTGGAGCGTTTTCCACATTCTTTTCTAAAAGAAAACTGGTGTTTCTTTGCTAAGTAAACGTATAGCCTTTTAAATTATTCAACGTTTATTTACTCACAATGCGGCTTCTAATTTTGATATTCCAAAGAAGACTTTTTATATGGTGACTCAGGATCATACATGGAATGTGTTTGTTTCCACATGACAATAATTCAGCATCGTAAATATACATTAATTTGTTACACAAACCCTCCACTTCAGAAGAACACACAAGTTCTTACCAAATTCATAAAATCCACCAGTGTTTGCCTAAAGTGGATCTGAAGTGTCTATATAAACAGATAAGAAGTGATATATTATCTTATTGATATGTCATGGCTTTTTGTCAAGCTACCAGAGTTTGTATTCTAGTTGACGAAAGATACAAAATTAACAAAAAATCTTCAACATGACACCCCTCTGAAAAAGAATGCTCGTCTTTTAACAAATACAAAAGGGTGTAAACTTTTTCACTTGTAAGCTAAGTGGTTTTTGGCGAGAAAGCAAATAATGATAATATTACGTGAATACCGTTCATAGTTTAACTGCAAAAATATTTTCTCTCAGTTTTTAGAATTTGACTCACAAGAATATGAAATGCAACATAATAATTGCTTCTACCAATCAATAAATGGATATGCAACCTTTCATCTTTTTGTGTACAAATATATGTATATAAAAAGACAAATTATGAATGTTATTGACAGGATATTCAATTGATTAACCAGTAGTTTTCCGAAAGATATAATAACTAGGTAAGCAATTCATTTTCAAAAGGATAACATTTGACACTTTTCATACACATTTGAAATAGTTTTATAACACGAACCATAAGTTTATGTTTGATTCATTTTATTTGTTGTAGATCAACAATTTCCGATTGATGTCGGATCGGTGCAAAAAGACCACGATTTTCTCGATCAGGATTCCATTCAGTCATTGTTTCGGTGAGTGTTTTAAATATTCTTCTGTTTTATTTGTTTATTTTTTATTTTGTTATTTTATTTGAAATCCATCAGTAGCAGTATTTTCAATTTTCAATGAAATTTGAAAGTTATAGTTTTATTTTCGTTGAGAATTATTGTAAAAATGTATACTTTGTGCAAATCAATGCGCTGTGGTCATATTATAAATAGCATACATAATCTAAACGATTGCGGATATGGTAATCAGTAATAGTGTCTCGCGACACGGAGCGCATTGGTTAACAAGGTGTTCATGTATGTTAACACAATAAAACTTGGTTATTCAAGAGCGCATTGTAGATTCGTTCAATCCCTACAAGAGTTAAATGAGATAACTAAAAAATAGGGTGAGTTCTCATAGCATTTTTATATCGGTGAGTTGGTTTTTGGGTGAGTTGTCCTAATAATAGCAAGAAAACCCGTAACCTAATGTGTCAATTGTTATATTTATCGTTTTTTTTCCTTATAGGCGCCTCAGTACCCTAAACAAATGTGCAGTGATGAAGATCGAAGCCCCACCAAGGAAAAATGTGAGTAGTTATTGGGTCATTTGAGAAGTTTGATTTATTCAAGTTGGGTTTTGATATTAATATTTATGGATTCAGACATGGATGTGTATGTTTTCATAATAAGCGCTCATAGACGCCCGTTATTCAAATAACTCAAGAGTTAAAAAGAAATTGGACTATTTATGAAAGATGACTAAAAGTCTATGGGATTGAGAAGATAAATGGCATTCATTGTTAGATGTCATATGTGACGGGTGATTCGAGGAAATTGGATTCTGATGATAAATCACCAACAAAAGCTTTAAAAAATGCGAAATTGAAAATCAAACACTAACTTTATAAATATAACCAAACGCTATATATTAATACATATTGATTAAAACGCTCTTTTAAAATCTGCGTTCGAAAATGTCTTTCAAAAATCATGATGACAGACAGAACTGAACCTTTTCTTATTTCTAAAGAGCATATTCTCCTAAATCTCTTGTAAATGGCACAATGCTCTTCTCCTTGAATGTGTAAACCATCACAGAAGCCAGAATAACTATAAAACGCAAAAACAAACAGACTCGAATCAGTCTAAATCAATTCTTACATCATAGATGCGCCGTGAATTCCAAACAAAAAAAAACTCGAAAAAACTTAAAAGTCAAACCTTTCCTCTACTCAAAGTTTCATTGGTTGGAAACATCCTGCATTCCTTTCTTGTTAGTATTGGCCCAAATTTGTTTGTCCAGAACGAACCAATTCCCAAGTTTACCTAGGGAATATTTTTAGCGTTCAACTTTTAGTAAAATGTACCTTTACCTCAACCAAAGCTAAAGCATTGGCATGCATTCATCCCCCATGCACAGTATTTCCTCAGCTGTTTTCCTTTCGCCGCTGTAAAAACTCACCCCTCCAGCGCTTCCCACCAAATTCCAGACACCATCGCCGCGAAAATTTCGAATCAGAGTGAAATCTTAAAATTGAGGCTTTTAGTTTTTCTTTTGGCGTAATTTTCACGTAATTTCGACTTGGGAGGAAATGTTTACGAATTATTCTAGTACTTCCTCTTTTCGATAATAAGATTTAGTACGAATTTATAAATATACTCGGAAGTGGTTGGTCTTTATCTAAATTACTGAATTAAAACAATTAGTGCGTGGCCAGACGGGGAGCGTCGTGGAGCGTCAGCGGTATTGGTCTTATATGTTCTTTGTGAGACTTAGCCAATTTTTCAGTGACGCTCCAAACAAGGTGGCCACACGGCAAGCGTCGTGCAAAAGTTCATATATGTTTGACATCTAACGATGATTTGAGAAAAGTTTAAAATAGAGTGAAATAATGCACTTGTGTCGCGATAAACAAATGATTAGAGACCTTGATTTGCTATAATATCCCTAACAAATACTCCAAACTTCTCGTAAGGTTATTAAATTATATACCTAAGACATTTGAAATGCCCTAACTGTAGCTATTAAATACGATTTCTAAGCCAAAGTAACGCTCTTCGACGCTCCCCGTCTGGCCACCCCAAAACGCTCGACGCTCCCCGTCTGGCCACGCACTTACACAAGCAAGTGTAATTTATTTACCTAGCTCCTGAACTTTTTTTGGGCATGTAAAACAATACACCCTTTTAGATGAAACAATATCCATCGTATTTTACAGTATTACTCAATATACCAAAATCATAATATGCCTATTTAATTCACCCCTCTGTCCTGGTTTTTACAATTAACTTTAATTACCGTTTCATTGCTGTATTATACTTGATATGAAACTGCTTTTCAAATTATTCATTAACTTTACAATTTTTATTCTTTTATTTTCATCCAGAACGAAGACAGCGACGAAGAAGAACAATGTGCACTGAGCGATAAATGGAAGTACACGCGCAGCAGCAGACGATGGTCGCGCAAAGACCTTGACCTTTCCGAACTGTCAACCGAACAGAGAACTGTATCCCAAAACGGCGGTGGCAACGATAGTCAGGACAGTCTGTTGAACGATCAGAACGGAAACGCACCCGCGAAAGTTTGTGATAATACTCACGTGCCAAATTATAATCAAACAGACGATAATAGTGTCGCAAATATCCACCAGGTGGAGATACAAGTCAATGACCAAAAGCCCAAAGTGAATTTGTTCGATAATAGGGACAGATCGAAAGCGAAAATTACGAACGGTGTTCTGTGTGTTACCGCGGAACCGAATGATTCTAGTCCTACGTTGCGTAGAGTGTCAAGTGAGAAATTACCCGGTGCGAAAAGTTTCTTTAAGCGAATCGAGAGTCTCAAAAGTAAGAAATCCAAAAAGCCCAAAACGCTGTATCCTCCCGGTACGAAGTTAGCGATCGGTGATCCTGTTGTTCAGAATTCTGATGAAATGAAAGAACGCATTGACAAACTAGGTTGTAGAGACATCAGTCCGAAATCAGAAGTATCCCAACTGTCAGTAGACATTCATAACACCAGTGAAGATTTAAACAGTTCATGCGGGTTAATCACGGACAGTAGTTTAGAAATGTCGCCGAATTTCTTGGCGAGTCGCGATAACGGGTCGCACGCGTCGAGCGACGACAAAACAACGACATCCGCAATGGATTCTGACGAATCTCTGCAGCGAAACAAAACGAAAATTCCCGGTGATAAAATCGAACCCTCATCCGATAAAACGATTGACTCAAGAGCCAGTACTTCATCTTCAGTGGAAATAACGCCCAATCAAAGTGCTTCAGAACTGGAACAAATCATTTTCACCTTAGGTTCCCCCGAACCCATGCTTGAATTTCACAGCACCCCAAAAGTCGTTAGCAACGGTTGTATCGCTATGGACGACGGAAGTCAGATCAACTGCCGAACCGGAAGCTTTAACATGGGCAGCCAGGAACTAGCAACAGGTCGGGTGACTCCGCGGACACTTCGGGCATCTTCGGAAGAAGCGCCGCCACTTCGGCGGAAACACTATACGCCGAAGCCGCAGTGCCGATTGAGTGTCTATGACAACATCGTGGTTCCCGATAACGTCGATCCCCAGGAAGAGCTGGACAAGATCTTGGCGGATTTGATGGAGAATATCAGCGGTCTGGATCAGAGTCTGGAGCAGTCGACGACATCCACATCCGGTGAGTAGTGTGATGTCGCCATGGTTACGCGATAAGGTCGGCCATTTTGTAAAAAAAAATATATGAAAACCAGAGAAACGGGTCAATATGGTAATGTGTAAGAAATGGTTTATTTTCATCCAGGTAAAGTTTGTGATACATGCGGTATATGTTATTTTAAAAGCGGTTATGTAAGCGGTTATAAATCTTGGTGCTTTATATATTTTTGAAATATGTTTTTATGGTTAAGCATGGTTGTTCGTGCCGTCAAGTGTATTTGTGATTAGAAAGGGTGTTGTATTTGTGACCATTTGGTTTTGAAAATTTTATGATAGTTGCGGATTATCATCACCAGCATTATCTTAGGCTTCATAGATCGTGTGACCAAAAAAACGTGTTGATTTGAAGTGATAGTTGAAAAAAATAGAAACTAACTGGTAATCTTAGCTTATCATAATCGCTCCCAATCGAAAAGTGTTTTGATTTAAAACAAAGTCCTATAACTAGATCTCAATATTGGTCATCAAATGTCGGACGTTTCAAAGCATGACAATAACGTCATTCATAAATATTTATGTAAAGAATTTTGTTGCTAATAACAAGATAAAGATGTCATATCGATGCAAAATATGGTAAATTGATAAACACCATGTTACCTCATTCTGTTATTTGTCCTCTACGCTAATACTCAAATTGCGGCTAAGTCATAAAAGGCCAGACTTCTTATTTGCTTTTTCGTGATAATTTGAGCTGTTTTTCTGAAATTAATCAAACTATTTTCGGTCAGTAACCCCGTCTTTAAAGAAATATCACGGTCTGTTTATATTTTTCATCCTTTGAATAGCAACCGTAATATCTCGTTTTACAATAATTCTATGACACAACTTACAGTTCTTTCGTTTCTCTCTGTTCTTATTTAGTTTCCAGATAGTAGGTGAAAAGAAAGCAAGTGTGTGTAAGCGAGAAAAATGGAAAACTGTCATATTTTAGGTGAGGTGTGATTTATTTCGATCCCCCTTCTCAGTATTATTTTCTTAGCATGTCTTATTATTTCTTTTTGGCTATATTTTTTACTTGCGACTCAGTTTATTGGGAACAACTTGTTTTAGAAGCCAATTTGAATTATCTTAATTTGACATAATGAAATTGGGGAATCTTTTGAATGACACCATTCTGAAGACCTAGCTTTTCAAAAACCTACAATTTGCTTGGAAAATCCACTGCTTCATTTTGATCATGTGTTTTCAATTTTATTTTGTTTGCTGTAACAAACTTATGCTTTTGTTATTTCGACTCTTTTTGTGACTTGTTTGTGCTTGGAAGAAGGGGATCGATTCTAGATTAGATTTCAAAAATGATGGTTTGTGTTTATAGATATATGTTGATTAAAATCATTCTGATAAAGCACCAAGATTTATCATGCTTATGTTATTTGCTTACACCTTGAAATTAACCATTTTGTTTGATAAAACATATTTTCAGCTGCTTTTTGTTTGCCGATATTTACCATACGTTTGCTTTTGCTTTGCATTTTGCTTAGCTGCTTGAGAATCAAACATATATTGATTATCACTTACAAAATGTCTTTCCGTTCCAGGATTAGAAGAAAATAGTTGAATAAACTTGAATCCATGATAGGCTTTATAATAAGAAAGATCGCAACTCGCGATAATGTTTATGATGAAAGAAAAACGTTACAATACCACAAATGAATGGTCAAAGTGGCGGAATATTCTACTTTTCACTTATTGAGTGCATAAATGAGTGCATGGATGCTACGTTCTGTTATTACAACCGCGGAACGTTCACACATGTTCGAAGAATGTGTTTTGACTGCGAAACGTTCATCTATTTGTATTGACTGCTTGCTTAAACATACGCGCGCGCTCATTGTTTTGCATTGACGTTGTTGAGTGGATATATGTCTATTTAAATGTTAGTTATAAAGTAGCATCCAAAATAAGTATTTAAAGAAATAAGTTGGCCGAGTCACCATAAGGGTGTGTTTCCACGGCGGTTCTGCAACAAAAGCAAAACACTTTTTGTGTTTCCACGGCGGTTTTTCACAAACCTTTTTTGTGTTCACAAGCATTTTTGCATTTAAAAATTCAATGAAATTTACGTTCTGTCACAAAATGTAAAAGTTCGATTCACATACGATAAATCAGGACATGGAAAGTCTGGTTAAGAATTGGCAACACTTTGTCAAAATGTCAAACATCAAATTAAAATGTTGCCTTTTACGACCTAAAAAGTTGGAAAGTCAACACAAATCTCACAGGTTATTTCAAAACTCAGGGAGCGCTTTGTCGAAAAACGTTAATTTATATCTTTAAATGTCAAACATCTATGAATCGGGTGAGAAACCGCCGTGGAACCACTTTTTCCATAGAACACAGCTAGCTTTTCGGTGGTTGTGAAAAATCTTATAAAGAAAATAGTGAAATAAACGAGAAAAACCCACTAGCCTTTTCCGCCGTGGAAACACACCCTAATGTCTATGCAGAAAAGCACCAACCTTGAATTATATTTTCTCTTCGCTTTCCGATGATGCGTACGAATGTCGAACGCATTTAAAAAGGATGTTTGACAATTTATGAATGGCTATTAATACTGAATTACTTGAATGTTTGATGATATAATTAATATTTTATGGATGACTACTACGGTATATATTGTGAGCATGATCATTTGTTTCACGAAGAAAATGTTACCGCATTTTGTATAGATTAGTTTTTTATTAGTATTGTGAGCGCATTTTAGATGTATCAACCGATCAATCAGCAGAAAGTTTTCGTCTAAGAATATTGATAAGGTCAGTACGACACCGGTTCCGGGTTCGAAGCCAGCACGACGCGAATCAGATGCCAACCAGAAGACGTATAATAATTAATGTATGTGTATATGTTCCCATGTGTATACCCCAATTACAGATGATTAACCGTAACCTCCATGACCGATGGATGATGTTTGCAGACCGTGAGAAGACAAGTTCCGGGTTCGAATCCAACCATATGTATTTCCTTTAGATCAATTATGTCGTTCGCTTATGTTTCACTTTCATGATTGATTGGTGGTGTTTGCGTATTGCCAAATTGGACAACCATATAGGATCCGGGTTCGACTCCCTCTAAGCCGCAATCATAAGATTAATATTTGTTTGTAGTAGTTTAAAGTATGGTATACGAATGAGAATTCGAATGAATATGCAACCAGAATAGGCTGCTATAAAGCTCACAAAAATTTAGAGAACGTATAATTTAGTATATTTTAATGTTGCTTCTAACCTTAGCTGGCTAAGATTTCCCCTGTTTGATATTGTAGGCAATATCTGAGATGCAACCTCTCAGATGTAATGGAAGGAAAATCAATACGCCATGTAAAGTAGTTTGCCCTCATTTCTTTTTCCGTCATCAGCCTCTTGTAAGTGTCCTCCGTTGCGGCGCATTGGAAGAGCAACCGTTTATTTATAGATGTGTGTGTGGGTTTAGTAACATTGAACACAAAGGGATATGTATGTATTCTGACTGTACTCACTTCATTGCCGAGGATATGTCAGTGCCATAGTGTCATTATTTCATCTTAACGTTTATGGTCAATATGGTCAATATGCTAGTACATGGTTAAGGACAAGATGATGAGGTCGGAACCGATATAATACCCCACCAGTAATGCTTCTCTATTTTGCTCCTTAATTCAGGAAACATATAAAGAGAACTGACTGACAAATTTAATATTACTAAGCTACAAATGTAATTATGCATTTACTATTTCAGTTAGGGTTTTACTGCTTTCATACATACAGGATTCATACAGTTTTGTTCTAGATTAAAACAAAATACTAATTCTCAAAGCTACAATGTCGTACAAATATATCGCATCACTTTCAAAATGTCATCCCGTTTAGCTCTGGCCCCAACATCCATGGTTGCTCTGCTATTTCGCCGTCGTAACGATTAGATGTGAGACCCTACTCTGCAATGTCCCTGAACATTGGACCCTAGAAATATGGGTTTGCCCGATTCTCTGCTGTCGCCCTCTTGCCTTAGCGGTGGTCCCCATCAGTGTAGTCGCTGGGTTTCTGTTAGTAGAGGGCTGTGAGTGAATTTACGACCTGAGCCAAAGCAATATTAGGCGCGACAGGGGCGTTATGGGATGGTTTTGGATGGGGGGGGGGGGGGGGGGGGAAGGGTTTTTT
>LQRL01159252.1:0-17573 GCA_001703475.1 Hydroides elegans
GCTGCAAGAATTTAAGGAACACCTTTTTAGATTATTGTCGATTTTTATCCATTATTTCGTCAATTTACGGTTTAATCGTATTAAGATATATAAAGCTAGGTTTAATAAGCTGAAGTACAACTAGAAATTGGTCATATATCCCAGTATTACTATTTTCAGTTTCATATATAAAAGGTGTTCCTCTTATGATTCTAGCCAGCTAGATGAGCGCAGTGTGCTCAGCTAGCTACAAACATATGAACACCTTTTTGCAACAAGTATTTTTCTAAATGTATTTCCTTTTACATGTTTCAAGGTTACAAGCGATTATATGCTCAAATAAACACCTTTTGAATATTTTGTCGTGGGTGCCCTTCGTTTATATTGATTCGTTTCAACTTACTATATTTAGGATAGTTTCCGTTAAGAAAAAATATTCAAGAATGTTAATTTTTACGTTTCATTTACATTGTGTTCACAAATTTCAGGTCTCAATGCTTGTAAATTAGTTATTGTCTGTTTATTATGTACGATATTCCATCAATGAAAGCTGGTTCTCCACTATCACTCTATTTGGGTTATTATGATTAGACACCATGCAATAACCCATTTTTTACATTCAAAAGATTTAGAAAATGAGTTATTGCACGGTGTCTAATCAGAATAACTCAGATTGAGTGATAGTAGACAACCATTTTATTCATTATTGGAATATCGTACAAAATAACAGACAATAACTAATTTTACAAGGATTGAGACTTCAAAGGAATCATGCAACAAGCTTCGGTAATCGTTGGCTGTCTACTTTTAAATGTTCATATTTTGAACACTTTCTACACAACGTCTTTTGGGTGACGTTCAGGTTTAAGATGTATCTTCAATATTGAATGTACTTTAAATACGTGCTTATCGTGTCTATAAGGCTGCGTTCACGCAAACCCAAAAAGCGCGTAAATAAAACCCGAAAGCAAGAATGAGTGAACGCGGTTTAGCGTCGATATTAAACATTTTTTGAGAGAACACCTTAAAAGTAATACCTCCATATACATTTTGAAGTAAATATAATTATGATTATTTTTCATCCTACGTGTTTTACTATCTTATACATAATCTTTGTTAAGTACCACATGAATAGCTGCATTCTAATGAACAGATGTATATTTATAAAAAATATGTATTTATTACCTCCTCTAAGATATAAGCAAATGGCTCAATTACAATTTATATTGAAGTCGAAATAACCGTTCCTGTTACTACCAAATACAAAGAAAGCTCTTAATAAGAGGAAATGTAATGCCATCTTTTTATGATGGCTGATATCAATATTCCCATTTGACTCTCGTTTGACTCCATATTTTTTCTCGATTAAGCTTATGACATAAAAAAACTGGAATCAATACTAAGCGTCATAATCACGAATGTTAAATATCATGAAGTATGCTATACAAGAATTGTTCGTACTGTGTCGCACAGTTGCATAACCCATTCATGGGTTTTTATTTGTAAAATTCGGTGTATAACCCGCGGGTTATACACTGGTGCTTCAGGAACATTGTATTATTGACTCTTTCGCCAAACGAACATGTTCAAGTTGTTTTAAAACAAACCGTTTTCATTACAGCGACAATGAAGGTAGTTCGAAACCCCCGCCCGGCGAGCGCACCTTGGATTCAATGTACGAAGGCCTCATGGACGACGATGAGAAAGAACAGGTCAAAAAGGTCATTCGGGGCAAATGTGTCGATGACCTTCCTGCGCCGAGGCCGACCACTGTGGAGCTGTACCTGTGTAATCCCAGTAAAGGTATATGGGGATAAAACATCAGAGGATGTGTAGATGTTGGCGCCTATCAAGAAGTCAATAATATTTGGCGCATATTTATAATAAAAATAAGCATGTGCTCTTATATAAATTCTGTGCGTGAAATAATTGTATCGAGGACGATAATTGCGTTAAAACACAGTTAAGAGGTTTCGAAATCATATTTGGGTATATAGTCTTAAAATGTTTTAGACAAATGAGCAAGATAAACGCAATTTAAGAATAAGACACATAAACTTTTTTGAAACCGTATTAGTTTGTGCACGATTCAAACAAGCCAATAAATCGTATTTTTAAACAGACATGCAAGAAGAATTGACCCAACTAAGCCGCCGCGCCTTTCCCGTTATCCGCACCTACTGCCGAGAAAAATACGGCCTTGATTTTCACGCCATTGACCTTGACCGAGAATCACGTGATGACGGCGTGAGCGATAATCACGGTCACTTCCGGGTTGCAGCTGATCAAATTGATTATGCGCAAAACGTGTCCATGGGTCCGTACTTTGTGGTTAGTATATTTTAATTGATTTTCTTCTTACTGTAGACATGATGACATCCCGCTTCCAATCAAGGACGAATCTATCAATTTCGATCCGGAGGCTAATATAACGGATATATAGACCCGAACGGGGGTCGCCAATTTATGTTCTATATAGAAGTATAAAATATAGAAGAGCCAAAAGGAAAATGTGGAGCCTGCAGCGAGCGTTCTATGTAGATACAACATTGAAAATCGTGTGGTCTTTGTATATTTATGTAAACTTCGAAATGAAATGGAATGATCATGCCCTTATATGAATTCATTCAGTTCCTTAAATTGTAAAAGGTCGTTCTCGGAATAGAAATATAAACCTCGTGGATATGAATGTAGAATTCCCTTATCTGGTTTTAGCATACTGCTGTACCAGATTAAGCGTATGACAACCTTGATATCAGGACCAAATAATAGTGCGAACTATTATTTGCGTTTAATGAAGTTTCGCGTTATGATCCATTAACAGAGCCAAATGATTTACATATATCATTATGACATCGCTGAAAATACATTGTGATTTCAATAGCGAAAAACCTGAACTGCAATTATTTCTCAGGTTAATTTCGAATGAATCCATCCATGTTGGAATAACAATAGAGATGAGTTTCATGCAACAGTATGTCAAGTGCATACTTGATGTTTAGTCGTTCATTGCTGGAGATAGAAGATGACACATAAGCAAACATGAATATTTCACCATTTCATAATATTCATAATTTACAAATCCCACATATTTATAATTCATCTGTTACGATTATTTATTGGTGCAGGCTTTCTTGGGCGACAAATACGGTGACATCGAACTGCCCGAATCCTTCTCCAAAGACGATTTTGAGGCAATACGAAAATGCGCCCAAGACATGGGATGTGACGTCACTCCACTCGACCAATGGTATTCGAGGGATCCCAATGACGAATCGGAGCAGTATATGCTGAAATCTATAAGCAGTAATTTAGGTACGGAGGTATTTAAACATAGTAATGCTTTTCAATAAATGTAACAAAAATCAAAATGTGGAAATTAAAAAAAAAGGTAAATGAGAAATGTAAAATAAAATAATAAGTATATAGGAATAGACAATATGATCCATGACTTTGTTGGTTTCAATAGTAAAAATGCGTTTCATGTTTTTTTTTTCTAGAGGAGCCTACTATGCCGACAAGTAAACCGTTTCTTCCGGTCCCATTATTGTTGTTTACAAATTATAAGCATCTTGTTAGTGAAGGCAAGGTTTTTATTCTACAGGTCCTGGATACAGTACGAGTGAATGGGAGCTCGAGCGATCTGAGGTGTATTCCCTAATTGTTCGCGCTCTTGAAAAATGCGTTCGCGTCAACAGCGTCAGTGACGGGCTTATGCAGAGGGTACAGACTTCAGGTAGGTACAAAATTGTTTACGAAACACAACATTTTATAACTTTATCATCATCAGTAATATATATTGAAAACTGTTCATCAAAACGGATTCAGTCGTTGGCGGGCTTATGCAGAAGGTGCAAAGTTCCAGTAAGTATTTGTGGACCGGATAAAATGGAAAATTGTAACATTAATCTTATACACATGATTCTAGCCTTCGTTGTGCTCACAATTGCCACACATTTGTTATTACAATTCATTTGAATTCAGTCCATTACAGTACATTTGAATTCAGAGGTGGATTTTTAGTAATTAAACATATTACAGTGGCGCGCAGGCTTAACTTCTCGAGTTATCTAACGTTTAGCGTTTAAAGTTTAAGGGTTTGCAAGATCAGAATATAGCGTGTAACGTTTAGCGTTTAGCGTTTAGTGTTTAGCGTTTAACATTTAGCGTTTAGCGTTTGATGAAAGGGCGTATAAGAAATAAAGATAAGCACTCACAATGAGGTCCTCTATATACCCTTCACACCTGTGGGTGCTATGGTTTAGCGTTTAACGTTTAGCGTGTAACGTTTAGCGTTTAAGGGGTTTAGCGTTTAGCGTTTGTGCGTTTAACGTTTAGCGTTTGTATCGAGAAGTTTTGAGTGCGCGCCACTGTATTTGGTGATATTTACGTTATTGAATCCCTTTTTGTCATTCGTTTTTTTTTTTTTAGATTATAATTTCGCCAATGTGGATTAATCAACTAAATATAGCCTAAGCATATAGTTGGATATAATGTTGTTCAACTGTGATAAACGGGCACCGACCCGAGCCCCAAAATGAATTGTCTTTCGTTGTGTCTTCGTTATAAAATTGAAAAAGTTAGTAAAAGGAAAATTATCATTGATGAGATCGCCAAAAAATGTGGCGGGATCGAATCCGCCCACAAGCTGCAGCCAACCTATTGCTTATTTCGTTTTCGTTTGTAATTGATCAAGTCAGATGTATGAGTTCTTCCGCGAATATAGGGTACTCCTCTAGTGTTCTCTATTATATAATTAATCTATATACCAAAAAAAAAAACGTTTTTCATTACTTAAATAAGATTAAATGATTCCATCTATTCACAGTATCCGAACGTCAGATCGAAGAAGGACTTTTCCACGTTTTGCGTCCAGCTGACCGGAACAACAACTGCGTTTGCTTCATGCGTAACATTAGCGATATCGATAAACAACTCAACTCGGCGCTCGCTGAGAATTTCACTGATCTCGAGGTACATAGGATTCGATAATATGTTGGTCTTCTTTTAAATGATATTTGGCATCCATTTCAATCAAAACATATGACTTGACGGAAATAACCCATTGGATATCCCATTGTTTCAAAAATGTATTATTCGAACAAAAATACTTTCCTTATTGGCTTATTTCTACGGTTTATTAGCGTTTTGAGCGCGACTTAAAAAACATATGATCCATAGCGGATTCAGGATAAAATATACAGTTATAATTCAATGCACTGAATGTTAATTGAACATTTTTATTAACTTATAAGTGTGCCTTATATGTGAGGCTTATCCCTTGCCAATACCGTCTACTCAAATCAAGCGAGCCAAGTCACATTGTGATTTGATCGTTCAACTATAATAACATTATCTCTATTTTTCGTCATACAATTCTTTGTTGTAGATCCAACAAGACGGAAGCTGTAAAAGAAACGAAGAAAAACAAAAGGCGTTGCAAGTGCTTAAACAAAAGATCAAGGTAATTGTAATTGAATGTGCAGAAATTACCAAACGTATCATGTGTAATAGTGAAGGATATGCTATAGACTGCTAAGCGTCTAAACTAATTAAAAGTAGCTAACCTTGCACAAATATGTGTCGATGTAGAAAATGCTCTAAATCCAATCCCGTAGAATTCTATGTCTTTATCGTACCCCTGTGAATTGCAAGGTTATAATATTAAGGTAAAGACACGCGCTTGTGGATTCTTTTTCTGCGGCACAGCGATATTCGAAGAAAATATAATGAACCCTGCGATATTGCGATCGCTGGGTTTACTATATTTTCGTTGAATATCGCTGTGCCGCAGAAAAAAATCCACAAGCGCGTGTCCGTACCTTTATGCTTACATGATATAAGGTTTCTATAAGTACGTAGTTATTAATTCTGGCTCATTCTTATAAGAAATATTATAAATGAATCCAATAATGTGAATTCGTATGTATTGTATCGCCAGACAAATCAGATTGTAACAAATATTGTAGTGTCATCTTCAAACCGAATTAGGAAATACTGACATAAAATATTTGCAAACATGCTTAAAAGAACGTATTTTAACTTGAAATTGAATATGAACACAGAAACCCACTTCTACTCAAAAAATATTTGTAAGTAGTTTTATTCAGCACTGCTCTTTTACCTTCACAGCAAATTTCCATCATCGTTTTTTTTTTTACTTACTGTTTGTTTATGTTCTAGTAAATGATCTTGTGTCTATATATTTTTCCGATAGTTGCTTCCCCCAAAATATCGGTGGTAGTTTTTCGTTCATGATTGTACACATTTTCATACTTTTAGGGTGTATTTGCTCATATCTTTTATCTCAACAGTTTCTTTGTATATTGAATTTCTTTCCAGTGTTTTTTTTCTACCTGTGGTGAGAATGTTTCCTTTCCATTTTCTTTTCCACGTTTCTTGAGTTCCCTTTACATTGATCTTATGATGATTTTAAATTAGTCTTTCAACACAAATGACACATGAATGAATATTCAGATACAACGTTAAATATGGGTGGGCACTAGACTATTATATCATTGGCGTAACATGCTATTTGCATTTAGATCACATGGATGGCACTTCCTTATCCGTGGGAAGGTCAACGCTCATATGATACATATAACCAGATGTACCCCAACTACTTATTTTAATGTATCATCAGTGATGCCATGTGCAGATGAAGATAAAACTGAGCCGGGGTTAGCTAATGGTATAAAACAGTACTGAGCCGGGGAGGGGAGAGGGTTACGATTTTCTTTCGCCTAACTTCACCAAAACTTGATATTTTAATTATTCATTTGTGTTTACTTTTTCGTTGTTTCGAAAGGCTGCCCTACCCTCTGCCAATGTACTAGAGGAGTCGATTCGATGGAGGCAGCCGGTGGGCGTCGATACCAAGTTCCATAGGATGTACTTCGACAAGCTGGTCAAGGAATTTATAGAAAAGTAAGTTTACATGTAGGGCCTCACCATGATTATGATAAGATTAGTTCAATAGTCCTCTTTCTAGTGACACTGAGTCCTTTTTCATATAATTTAGATTTTTTTCTATTTTCAAACCAAGATGAACGTGGCAGCTATAGCCATCGGGTAAATCCTCCAATGTGACGTTAATTTTGATTTGTGGAACATCATGTTTATGTAATATTTCACATTTTTATCTTAACTATATGTGTACACTCAGGGTCAAGCAACTGGTGGACGCTAACGTTGCCCGTCAGGCTCTTCAACACGCCCAGCCAGCTGACCCACTCTATCTGGAGATACTCCAGAACTGGGTGCTTGCTAAGCAGATTTCCAAGCCAATGCAAGGGAGGGCAAAGCTACTTTCGGTGAGTAATTTAAGTACGAATTACGAAATGTGGAGTTAGTAGATAAAAGGTATCCTTAGTATGATTTGATACGTAATATGATTTAAGTTGAAATTATGAATATATTGAACCCTGCCTTTCATTTAACTACAAGTACTTGAATTCACACTCCCATTATAGTAAGATGCTCTTTAACATTACTCTTTTCCATCTAGCGCGTGTCGCACTATTGCACTGGCGTGACGGAGAATGAGCCGCTTGTATTGCATGGTCCATCGGGCTGTGGGGCGTCAACGCTATTCGCGACAGCCGCATCGAAACTTGCTGCTTCAGGTGCGTAGTCCTTAATTTTAAAAAGATTAATTCTAGATGCTACATTTTCTTTGCATATTTCATGTGTCGGTATTTATCGTGTCGTTGGTTCCTTGTGACCTAAACAATTCGAAACCGAAATTTGAGTGACTTATATTCAAATACACTTAACGATTTTATTTTAAGCATATCAATAAATATTACAAGCCTTTTGATATTTTTATATATGTTATCTCCAAGGAATCTGTATCATTTTACTAATATTAAAATTCAATAATATACCCTTTATACAATATGAAATCTTAAATAGCATATTTATGCCATTTTTTCAGGCCAAGGTCTATCCATCGTTCGTTTCTGCGGCCACAACGAGACCAACACCAACATCAACAACCTCCTGCGCAACATTTGCACGCATATTTGCCACCTGACCAGCCTCCCGCTTGCCACCCTCCCGGATTCCGATGCGGACATTAAGCGCTTCTTTGCCGACCTTATGGAACGAGGAATCCCTAAGGGATCATCTCTCGGGAAAAACGAAGCTTATAAGGGACGCATTGTGGTTTTCATGGATTCGATTGAGTTGCTGACGGGACAGAATATCGCCCGGCTGGATTGGCTGCCGGCCAAACTAGCGCAGAATATTAAAGTAGTTGTGAAGACGGTATCCGATTCGAATATTGTTGAAGCGGCCAAAGTGAAATTCAGTGAAGAACAAGTATTGGAGATGCCGACACTTGAGGTCAATGACCTATGTCTCATTGTCAAGGAGAATCTACGTTGGAAAGGGCGCGTTTTGAATGATGATCAGCGCAATGTGATTCGTGAAATCGTTGCCCAATGCCCTACGCCCTTGTACTCAAAGCTCCTTTTCTATGACTGTTTGACATGGAAATCTGATTTGGAGGTGTCCGTGGGTGACTATCCACAAACGACGCAAGGATTCATTGCTATGTTTCTGCGAAAACTGACAGAGGTCGCTAACCCCATTGTTGTGTCACGTGCTCTCTCGTTTCTGACCTTGTCCCAATTCGGACTCAGTGCCCTTGAACTCGATGACCTACTTACATTGGATGACGTCACAATGAAGGCCGTTTTCAAAAAGGGTGAGCCCGCGGTGAAGAGAATGAAGTTCCTTGAAGTGGCGAGAATTCGGTTTAAATTAAAGGAGTTTCTCGTAGACATGCAGGTTGATAATACAAGTGTGATGACGTCGAAGCATAGGGAGTTTGCCCAAGCGGTTCGGACGAGGTAATAGAAATAATAAAGTAGTTTTCTAGCACGGTTTTGATGTTAGCTCTAAATTCTTTACAAAGAAAAACATATATTGTTAGTTTTAAAATAAAAAATAAATAGGTCTATATGAAATTCATGCAATAAACACAAACTGACTAGACGTATATGTAATCCGAATTTATTCTTTAGAAAATAAAGTTAACGTACACACTTCATTTGTAAAATGTGCAAATAAAAATGAACAACAAATTTATTTTCAATTTTAAGTTTATGTCAAAACATATCTGAATCTTTTTGATTCATTTCATAGATCTATTTAATATATAGGTATATTACGGATGAAAATATGAAGAAGGAGCTTCACAAGATTATGGCCGAGTACTATTTGGGCACCCATACAAATGAGAAACTGAAGGCAAATAAATCACCCAGGTATGAATATTTTAGCTAATATCTAGCATTTTACTCATAGTTTTCTAACCAGGTCAATTATAACTTGGTGTTTACTGATGATCTCCCGTTTATAACTATATAAACATTATCATGAACATCAAATACAATTACACAAGTACCAGATGCTTATATGGAAAACAAAATAAATATTTTTGCCACTTTATTCCAGGTACCTCCCAGATCAACCCCTTATCTTCCGCGACAAGTCCAACAACGAGGCCAAAGATTTCTACAACCTGCGCAAACTGTGTCAACTTCCGTTTCATCTCGCGCATGCGCAGATGTACCCGTTACTCCCAACGGAAGTGTTTTTCAACTGGCGCTAAACTATTACTTACGTCAGCATTTATAATAATTAAACAATCCAAATGGTTACCCCTTATTTCTGTAGAATTCTATGGCTATATTTCAGATACCTCCCCGACCAACCCCTCATATTCCGCGACAAATCCAACGAGGCCAAGGACTTCTACAACCTGCGCAAACTGTGTCAACTTCCGTTTCATCTCGCGCATGCGCAAATGTATCCATTGCTGCAAACGGAAGTGTTTTTCAACTTCACGTGGCTCAAGACGAAACTAAAGGCGATGACTGTACAGCACATTATACAGGATTGCTACCTCGTGAATGATGAAGAGGTAGATTTATGTTACTCGAAAAAGCTTGACTTATATATACGGAAAAACATAGAATAAAATCGGTACTTTCAGTACTAATCATGTGTGAATCTGTTTGGTTTGATTGGGTTTGAAAGAAAACTTCGCAACAATGGGAATCTATATTGTTATGACGATTTCAGGCCCGTGTACCATTCAATGGTTAGCGAGGAAAGTGTTTCCATGATCCAGACAAGCTGTGTACGGAGTTGAGAGGCGGCCTCTTGCCTATTTGCCATATTCGATTTTTTTATATATATCAATAATATATTCAATTGTTTGTATGCCGAGTTTCTCATCCTAGGAAAGAACATATCCAGAGATCCCGACAAACCGTGTATAGATTTTATTCGCAAATAAATCATCTTTCACATATTTCATTCCTTAAAGGTCCGTTTACTCCGCGAGGCCCTGATGCTTGGTGAGGAAAGCATCTCCAGAGATCCAGACAAACTGTGTCTGGAACTGAGTGGTCGTCTGTTGCCACATGCCCCTCAGTTCCAAGTCATCCAGGATTTGATCATTGAATGTGATAATGATGCACCAGATACGTGTCCAGTTATACCAATCATGCAGGTAAACATAAGGACGTCTATTGTATATGCATATTACTAGTTAAGCAGTATTTGACTGACGATTTGTAGACTAAAAATGGGATTCTGGAATGCTGATTGCATTTCTAAATGCAAAGCTATTTAACATTGCTATGGATTTCGAGTTCAACGTTAGAGATGCTTTTATTTTGTTCTGTTTCATCATAATATACATGCATATATGCACTTTCATTATGTCCATGTTGAAATGTTCTTACTAAATGTTGAATCTTTTTTACGCATCGATGCATCGATTACTTAAGTTTAGTTATTCTTAAGGAGAACTGGAATAGGTCAAATTTAATATGTATGAAAGTCTACGCATGACGTACCCTCTGAGCAAGACGCTGTGTTACTTAGTTATTGAACAAGAGTGTGTGTGTAAATTTCCAAACGTGATTAAGAAAACAACGTCGCCGCCGCATATTGTCGTTTCATAATTCGACGTTCAATTTGCGCCACGTTTTTCTATAAATACAAATTTATGAAATCCCTACACTACGTTATATATTTGTTAATTCTCAGACCTATCTGACCCCCGGCTGTCCCCTCGACAACATGATCCAACCCCGCTCTGCTGCCAAGGGCAAAATCGACGTTGCAGTCTTAGAACACAACAACACATTAATGGTTGCCATGAAACCCATTAATATGGCAAGTTTCACGTTTTATTTCTTCAGAAAATTATTTCAATAAAGACACAGTGGACAGTTTAAAAAAAAAACTAATATTAATCACTAGTGATGCATAAAAAGGGGCAATTGCGAATAAATCATTGCAAATTCTATTTATTAAATTGCATGCTGGAACTGGTGTTTTGCACACATTATTTTTCGTTTTTCTCTGAACATAACCACATTGTATCAACGCATGGAAATCGTCTCAAATATATCCGCTATCACAAAGGTAACATACAGGATTAAAGATGTTATCTGATGCTTTACTATAGGCAAGCGTGCAACTTCGCGACATACACAGCGGCGAACGCATGACGGACATCCAGTGCGAACCCGGCACCCAAATTTACCCCTCCCGGGACGGGGAATATGTGTGTTTAGTAAGGGAGATGGAGGTGAGCACCTACCGGGTGGATAACGGGCAACTGCAAAGTCAGCTCCGGTTGGATCATGGGCCGATTATTGAGATATCTGTGTCGAACACGAGGGCGGCGTTCTTGTTCAAGGAGGAAAAAGGTCAGGGAAAAGTGAATACATTGCAATTCATGTGGGATGAAGTGATTTTGATTGAATGAAAACACTTTGACACATACATATTTTTTACAGCTACATGTATTTAGAAATACATGAAAAACACTTTTTTTAAAGAATATTAATTAAGTACAACCATAGAGCAACTTATGCATCTCAATTGCAATCAAAATCAAATACATAATAGTCATGAATTTGCATTGTAATTCGAACTAGTTGCATTTAAGTTAATGTTCGAAAACACTAATTGAATAACGTTTCATAAATTTCAACTAAAGACTTATTACAAAACACAAATTTGTACAAAAACTTCATTTGATAAGGCCTTGTGTTATCTAATTTGTGCCATGTTCACCTGCAGGTCCTCTTGTGGTGGACATTGTCAACGGCAAAGAACTCAAACGTCTTGACTACAAGGGTTCCTCGCTTCTCCTAACCAGTAGCAACGACGATTATTTGGTAACCAACATGGGACGAGTGGTGGTTGTATTCGACCTGCATAAAGTGGAGCAAAGATTGGTTCATCAAGTCAAGGTGTTGCCCACAAAGGTGTTGTTTAGCAGGGATCCTGATTGTCTCTTCATGATGTATGCAGAGAAAGAGATTTTGAAGGTAAGAGCTTAGTTTATGGTTACGCTTATCTAAGCATGCCTAGCCTAGTTGGGATAGCATTTCAAAATATATATGCTCATGGTTAAACATTTGAATTAATGTGCACCGAGTCCGACATCATATATCCTATCCTGATCTAAAGATCTTTCATATAAGTTTTTATATTTTACACTGTTTGACCCTAAGGGCTAAAATATGTATCATTGCAAAGAAGCCCTATAGTGTCTTTCCTTTCCATGCAATTTTTTAACAGAGTCGACTTATCAATAAGGTGATTAGACATAAACCAATGTAAAAAAAAACAACATTTGATTTGATCACCAAAAGAGCAATATTTTATTTTTAGTGGGCTTTGCATGAACAACGTTCAAATCGTTTGATTCATCCTAAGGTCAATATTGGATGCATTTGTATTATATCTACATTAAATGTATATTTCTATGACTACTAGGTCAAACTAGACATTGCCAAGCGCGACGCCAAGACGTCATGCATGCTTGAGGACGAGTACATTCTTGATATGAGTCTGTCTCATAGCAACGACCGCTTGCTCGTCACTACGCAGATGCTGCTGCATGTGATGGATGTGAAGACGGAGCAACTGAAGGGGACGATACATGAAATGTCAAATGTATACATGATATATCAACTTAATTCTCTATTTTATTTTATGTAAAAAAAGCATACTTAAATGTCGACAATGTGGTACGTGGCATTTTAAGGGTAGTTGGTTGTATGAACTCATCTTGGATATTAAGAAATCATGAAGATGCAAGATGCTCGCGATATTTTATGTTAAGTTGTGTCACCTTAATGCTACAACGAAAATGTTTCCGAGCATAAAATAAAATTCATTATATTTATATGTTCCATATATTGTCCCTTCCGAAATTGCTTTTGTAATTTATTGGAACCTTAGTTTATTAGGATGCAAAGAAAACATAATCTTTAAAACCATCTATTAATATATCTGTAATAATGATTACGGTTACATATTGTTAATAATTCCACGACATATCCAAAAACCTGAATCACTTCAAATTGTTTCTAAATTGAATAAACTTGACATTAAACTATCCAGGGCTTTGTGCAAACCATGACGCACTTCCGACAAGCTGCGTTCACAGCCAACGACGCCATGATCGTTGCACTGCGTTATATGCACGTGGCCTTTTGGGACGCAGAAACATTTAAACCACTTAAGGTAAGCCTACATAGGATATGTCATTATTTCTTTCATCAATAGTGTTTATTAATCAAATTTAAAACTTTCTTAATTTAGCGTTTTGTGTCTGATGGCGTTTTATTTGATGATTGATAACCTCTATTCATTATCAGAGCTCATAAAATTCTTTCAGGCTGCTTTAAACTGATTAGAAACCTTGTTTTATATACTTAAGGTGGTGCAAGCAGCAGTACACACCCCTCTTCGTCTGATGACCACTGCAACCATCGATCGGTTTGTCGTTCTGCAGCACGACTACACTGTCCAGGTTTTATTTATATTGCCTCAATTTTAACTAATACTTCTATGTTGAACTTCTGATATGAAATCAATTCGTTTCATGATAGATCATTTATATTATGTTTAGAGTCGATTTTATAAACAAAATAACAATCAACTTATCGTTACGCAAAGATCCCCACCATTATTACTAGTTTATGTATAATCTGCAATTTATGAATCAACATATCAAACCCATGATCCTTCAGATCTGGAATCCAGAGAAAATCGACAGCAAAGTAGAACCTCTAAACCTTAGCACCAATGGCGCCATCACTGCCATGGCAACGGCCTCTTCCGGAAACCGACTGGTTTGCTATGGGCATGCGCAGCCGGGCCAGGGAGAAATATTGGATATAAACAAAGGTGAGTTTAAGGATTGCTTATAAAATAAAGTCATGTTATGTTGATCGGATACGAAATGTGATTTATCAACTAATGGGGTGGATATCTTAACTGTGATGTTTTGTTGAGGGGCAGTCAACGATTTATTCGGGTAAATGTTTATTCTTGTAGCAGTTCTTCCTTGCTTGCAACTTTTTCAGAACAGAACAAAGTTTTTTTTCGAAACGCTTATTTTACTCTAGGATTATGTTTGTAAATATATCAACCGATGCAGCTGTTTCAAAATTGAGTCTCTGTTAACGAATATGTGAAATTATTACCTCATACACATTTGATTTCTTGAAATCTTTATTCTGGTAGGAGATTGTAAATTTGCTTGCAATAGCTTTTCTGCGTTCCTTGCTTGGAACTCCAGAATAAACATTTTTATGAATATAAGAAAAAATAAATCGTTGAGTGCCCTCGTTTGTTCTCTTGTATTTAGTTATATATACCTCCAAAAAGTAGATTTCACCTTTTTACTTGATAAAAATGAAGATGTTACTTTTATATTTTCTGAATATATTTGAATTCATCGGAATGTATTTGCTTTAAATAAAACTCCCCGTATTGTAATTCTAGTTTATACATGTTACATCATTTACTTGTTTGCTAGGCAAGGTCGAAATGACACTGGACATCAAGGAGCAACTACCGGAAGAGGCCAAAGTGAAAGACGTTTGCTTCTCACCCAAGGGCAAGTACCTGCTCACCAAAATAAGAGACCCAGCCCTGTTGAGTGCAGGAACCAGTGATATGTTGCATGCGGTTGTTACTGCCAAGCAGGTGAGAAGGCTATGTAGACAGGTCCCCATCCCTAATATCAAAGATATGTAGGCAGGTATCATCCACCATTTTGTTTTGATCTGAAAGCCAGTTTTTTTCACATGCCATATAAGTCACGTGATTTGGGGGTGTGTCTCTGAAAGCCAATCAATTAATTCGCTACAAAAAAATGGTTCCCATCTACCATATACTATTAACGATAGTGCTTAGTGTAGGGGAACCATTCTAAAGGCTATGTGGCAGCGAAAATCATTCTTGAGTGTGATGTTTATAAATGTATTATAATATTAGTTTTGTTTGTCTGACAGGCACTCAAACGTTTAACTAGCATTAGATCTG
Source organism: Hydroides elegans (assembly GCA_001703475.1). NCBI lineage: Eukaryota > Metazoa > Annelida > Polychaeta > Sabellida > Serpulidae > Hydroides > Hydroides elegans. The sequence continues at coordinate 15,355 of LQRL01159252.1, forward strand.
TTATCACGAAAACCCTTTGCTAATATCATTATTTTTAAAACATGTTGATTGTTAATAATATTCCTTATCTGTAATATGGACCTCGTCACATATATGGAAGGGCTCATAATAAAGTTTAAATGATCTAACATATATGGCCGGTTCCAGACGTCACGATAACTCCGAGATTAAATGTAATCGTGGATTAATCTAAGATTACAAAATTTTCGGGTTTCAGACCTATGGATTACTGTCAATCCAAGGATGAAAATGTAATCTTGGGGTGTACCAGGATTAAGTCGGGTATTATTTGTAAATGGTGCAGTTTCTAACGGAGATGCTCAATTTTTCATTCATAACTATAATGCACATCATTAAGTACATATTGAAGTATGATATTCCTACATTGAAGTGAAAATGTAGCAAAAATGAATTTTGCCCAATATTCAATGTTAAGTCAATGGCAATGTACATGTATATGGTCACCCTTTATAGCTTTGGGGTGTTATAGAATCCAGTTTGTTTATTGCCTGATAGGATAATGAACATAGTCTACATTATTATCTGGTAAACAAAACATGAAATCATAGTCTAGTATCCATGCCTGTTTGATCGTTTGATTGCTTGTTATTGCATAGGTTAAGATACTTCGACACTTCAAAGTAGATTTGAATCGCAGACTACCAACCCCTCTTTAGCATTACGCCAGTACATTTATAATTTCAATCAAATATCAAAACAAAGGTCAAACACGCCATGCATGGATACATAAGATATATTAATCAATACAAACGTACAAATAGATCAAAGGCCAAACTATTGTCAGTGTAATATTCGTGTCATCATAAGGCACGAGATTCAATCTTAGATTAGTCCTGGATTCCAATATCTATAGCTGATCGAACGGTCTGAAACTGAAAAATAATCGCGAATTAATCTTAGATTATTTAAGCAAAATGATACCCAACATAATCTCGGATTCGATCTCGACCTTTGGGACCGGCCAATAATCACTCATTATTTTATACACAGTTGTTGCCTGTGATACTATATAGTATATATTCATCATGAAACCTTATTTTCCTTTGAAATATCCCGTGTCCACATAGCCGAACTGCATATGACACTCTGACACTTTCATCACCACACATGATGATCTGATTATTTCTATGTGCCTCGCAATAGTTGAAATTATTCCGTTTATTTTCTACAATCATCCAAAATATATCAACGTTCAGCCCTATTTTCCTTACTAGATTGTTACCACTCCGGACTGCATTTTCACGCGCATCGCCCAAAATGACGACCTCATGCTCTCCGTATGTCAGCGCAAGGATACGTACACGATTGTTGGCAACTTCCTCAATGAGAAGAAAGAGAACATGACACATGAAACGTATCTGCCGGAGGGCACGATCGAGGGAACGCCAGCAATGACAGGTGCGATAATGCATACTTTTAAAACATTAAATTACATATTCAAAAACTCCAAACATGGAGTTGTGTTATGATTTCTTTGGAGAAAGTCATAAAAAACGCATTGCAATGTTTTATATCGCTAAGCGATAATTGGTAACATATGGTTTCGTTTTAAAATGCGTGTGGTTCATAATGTTTTCTATACATTAAACTGTTTCTTATAAAAGTTCATATACGTAAAATTATATATAGACGGATTAAATACTATCTATGCATTGCATCCCATGTACGAATATTCACTACTTCATAAGAATATTAAGTTTTATACTTAAATGTTTCATTAAATCATCCTTGTTTTTTTCTTCAAACAGAAAATGGCGAGTACCTCCTGTTCATCTACGACATGAAGCCACAACGCGACCGCGTCTTCCACCAACGCTTTCCCACAACCGGCCGGAAACTGATGCTTTGCACCACAATCGAACTACAACGCACCATGAGCAACAAGGGCAAAGGTCTAAAGTTTGAGTTGTTTAATCTCGAAAACATCTCTTTAAGGACCTGGCCACATAGGATGCTTTTCACCACTTTTTAATACTAACAAACCGTGAGAAGGGACCAAACTGTTAAAAATGCAACGAACGTTTTGCTGCATTTTTATCTGATTTCTTTTCGTTTACGAAAAAAATCATATATTATTTTCGTGTCGTTTTTACATGCCGTAAAAAAGAATATTTTGTGGAACAAAAAACTTATTCTTCGAGAGTAGTAAACAACATAAAAATTGCATCTAAGCATAAAGGACATCTTAAAGTTTATGC
>LQRL01159252.1:31874-48712 GCA_001703475.1 Hydroides elegans
TTTTAAATAAAACGTTTGTTTGACATTTTCTCGTTGAAAACATTTTAGAAAATAATTACACATATATGAGGTAATGATATGAAACGTATTTGACATTAAAACGTTAAGTTAATTCTTCATTACTGATAAGTAAAGAACTTTTTTGTTTGCTCATTTGTGACATCATTAAAATAGACATACGTTATTTGGTTTAAGCGAAGGGATAACCATTTATTTCAAATATATTTCACATGAATAATAATAATATTTTGAACAAATAAATTGGTAAAACATGTAATAAAAATACTACTTCATATGTTTGAGGAAAAGATGGGAATTTATTGCCCTTGGGAAGTGGAATGGGCTGACCTCAGGCTACGCCTTCGGTCTGCGCATTCCACTTCCCGCGGGCAATAAATTCCCATATTTTCCTCAAACATATGAAGTATTATTATAAAATTTACTAATCAGCGCCAAAAGATCTTACAAAATCAATCACATCATAAAGAATTAAAAATCGATAAATGCGTTTACATTCGAGCAAGTTTTGACATCATTACACCAAGAAACATTCAAAATTGTATATATCAAAAGCGTATCAATGTATAAACTTTGGGGAGGGGAGATTGTTCTTTTCACAATTCGCTGAATTTAGTTTTGCTAAAAAATATTTTAGGAAAATATGTTTTTTTTTTATTTAAAAAAATACTTATAACCATCCAAAGCAATAATCGAAAATTGCGACCACATGCAAAATCATACATCACTTACCCAGTGGCACACATGCATTCCCACGTGTCGCTCGTGGTGTCCTCGCACGTGCCGCCATTTTGACACGTGACCGATTGAGTCACACACTCGTCCTCGCTCGAACACGTGTCGTCATAGAAACCCAAGTCGCATTCGCATTCGTAGTCTGAGAAAATGCGAACATATATCATATAAATTAGAATAATTCGGTTCGCATTACATGACAACCGTTCGTTTATTAAATTCAATGTTGCTCTTTTACACATTATGCCTGTATATTTTGTTGATCGCTGGAAGCCATATATTTTTTTTTCACAGTTTTCGTGATTTCTATTGTTTAGTGGTTTCGTTAAATGCGCTTTCACTCTACTCATGCATCCATGCTTTAAATGAATATTGATAAGGGAATCAAATTAACCATTCCTTTCCCAAACTTGCAATTCTGTCTTAACATTTTGATGTAATTTTAGAAAAGAAAAACTCACCGTCGGTCAAGTCTAGACATTCGCCATGTTCATCACATTCAGTGATGTTGTGGCAGTTGTTGAATTCATCGCAGTTTTCTCCTGCAACAATAAAGATGCATTATTGTTTATCAGGTAATACGATTGATATACACGTAACTATGTTTCACTAAATTATCAAAATTATATATTGATAATTAAGGAAGTTATGAACCAAAAAATTATTACAAAATATTTTCTGAAATTTATTTACTTTATTTACTGAAACACACATCTACCAAATATAATCCTAATGCAATATTTCTTTGTTTTCTTTTTTTTTACAAAATATTTTCTGAAACTTATTAACTTTATTTACTGAAACACACATCTACCAAATATAATCCTAATGCAATATTTCTTTGTTTTTTTTTCTTTCGTAACATTTTACATCCTAACTTGATATTTTTTACAAGATTCTTGTTTCCTAATTTAAAATCTAAAATACATATAAGTTAACAATCTCACTTTTACCTCTGGTTTCAGTTTAAAAACACATATAAAAAAAACAATGTTCTATCTTTAGGGAGCGGTTACATTCAAGTATGGATTAATGTCGCCACTTGCGAATTTTACTGTTGTTTTTCGTTATTATAAATTCGCAAGTAGCGACAGGACTATCGCTCCCTGCGATTTGAGAAACCAAGAAAAACAGTTAAAAACGCAAAAATCGCTACTTTAATGTAACCACTCCCTTAAACGCGTCGCTTTAAAAACTCCCTACAAAAGACGTAAACTAACCGATATAGGTGTCTATGCAGGCACATTCGTATCCATTGACTTGGTCCGTACAGGTGCCATATTGTCCGCAAGGATTTCCCGCGCATTCGTCAATATCATTGTCACACAGCTGTCCATCATATCTGGTAAGAAATAGAAGGTTGCACTATACGTTATGTCGACTTTCATGCAATGTTCTCATATAACATTATTTATAGACAAACACATGGAACAAAAAAAAGTGAAAATATATCATTTGTGTTTTATGGTGAGTCATTTAATCTAAATTTAATATGTTCATTCACAATATTTGTTGGAGAAATCAGGCTTGTTAAAAATATTGATAAAGCATTTCACAAATTTCATCACGATTTCTTTTTGCAGCAAGGAAAATGATCCTACCCAGAAACCATGCCCACAATGCTTCACTAGCTATAATTAGAATTATATGCAACATATTTGAGCGAACGGGTGTTGGCGACGCAAACATCCCATATAAATATGCGCCTTAAGCATGTCTATAAAAACTTTAATGCATAATTGGTAATTGCAATTGTACCTACCCCGCGTCACACCCCGTGCACATATAATCGCCCTCCAGATCCTGACAACTCCCTCCATTTTGACACGTGACGTCTTGCGTTACACACTCGTCCTCAATCGAACAGTTACGGCCAGAGAAACCAGAAAAACACGTGCAGTTATACGAGTCGGCGTCGGAATCGGCTAAATCGAGGCATGTACCGTTTAAGCATGGGTTGTCGACGCAATGGTTGTAGTTCTCACAATTTGAACCTGAAAATGAGTAAACAAATAATGAAATAGACTAAACGAATGAATAGAAACCATTAAAACACATGCAATTATACGAGTCGGGGTTAGAGTCGGCCAAATCGAGGCATGTACCGTTTAAGCATGGGTTATCGATGCAGTGGTTATAGTTCTCGCAATGAATACCTGAAATTTAGGAAATTAAATAAATGAAATTCAGTTAATAAATAATATGATTAAAACACGTGCAGTTCGAGATTTGCATCGAAATCGTTTAACTTGAGACAGGAGTCGTTAATAAAAGGAATTGCGGCGCAGTGCTTGTAGTTCTCGTATTGGGTACCTGGATGTTTGAATCGAACAAAAACACTAACACTTTAGGATTGGACAATATTAACTGGTAAATATCGCCTTAAGTATTGCCTGGCAGTGATGACCCTGTATTACTCCTGATTTTAACATAAATTTCATACACTTATCTTGATCCTACAAACATGGTTATTAGCCCTAGGTAACAAGCAGAATAATATTGTTACCCTTCCTTCAGTCCAATAGCTATTTTTATTTCTAAGTCCTTTGTGGTGTATTTCATATCAAAATTGAGATAAAATAGTACACATATTAAGATTGGGATGAAATAATAAACACCTATATCTCACCGTCATAAGGGCTGACACACGTGCACGTGTACCCATTGACCTCATCCTCACAAGTGCCTCCATTTTCACAAGGATCCGAAGCACATTCGTCAATGTCTGTCTCGCACGTGGTCCCTTGGTATCTGGATCATAAAATATTTGCATATTTATTTGTTCGTATGATAGAAAAAGGTCGAAAGGTAGCATTACTTTTGTGTATAGCACATTAGGGTCGAAACCCCAAAAATATTACATGAGGATCACCCAGTGATACATGAGGATCACAAAATGATACATAAGATTCCCAAAAAATTACATGAGGATCACCAAAAGATACATGAGGATCACCAAATGATACATGAGGACCACCAAATGATACATGAGGATCACAAAATAATACATGAGGATCAACCAATCATTCATGAGGTTGACCAAATAAAACATGAGTATCACCTTATAATACACGAGGTACACGTAATAATACAAGAAGATCACCCAATCATACATGAGGTTAACCAAATAATACATGAGGTTCACCAAATAGTACAAGAGGTTCATCAAATAATACATGATGACCACCCAAGTATTCATAAGGTTCACCAAATTATACATGAGGATCACCAAATAATACATGAGGTTCACAAAATAATACATGAGGATTACCCAATCCTACATGAGGCTCACCAAATAATACATGAGGATCACCTAATAATACATGAAGTTCACAAATATACATGAGGTTCACCAAATAATACATGAGGATCACCCTATCATACATGAGGTTCACGTAATAATGCATGATGATCACCCGATAATACACGAGGATCACCAATTAATGCATGAGGATAACCAAACAATACATGAGGTTCACCAAATAAAAGACGAAGATCACCCAATCATACATGAGGTTCACCAAATAATACATTAGGATCATCTAATAATACATAAGGATCACCAAATGATAAATGAGGATCAACAAATAATGTATGAGGTTCACCAATTAATGCATGAGGATAACCAAACCATACATGAGGATCACCAAAAGATACATGAGGATCACCAAATGATACATGAGGACCACCAAATGATACATGAGGATCACAAAATAATACATGAGGATCACCCAATCATTCATGAGGTTGACCAAATAAAACATGAGTATCACCTTATAATACACGAGGTACACGTAATAATGCAAGAAGATCACCCAATCATACATGAGGTTAACCAAATAATACATGAGGTTCACCAAATAGTACAAGAGGTTCATCAAATAATACATGATGACCACCCAAGTATTCATAAGGTTCACCAAATTATACATGAGGATCACCAAATAATACATGAGGTTCACAAAATAATACATGAGGATTAACCAATCCTACATGAGGCTCACCAAATAATACATGAGGATCACCTAATAATACATGAAGTTCACAAATATACATGAGGTTCACCAAATATTACATGAGGATCACCCAATCATACATGAGGTTCACGTAATAATACATGATGATCACCCGATAATACACGAGGATCACCAATTAATGCATGAGGATAACCAAACAATACATGAGGTTCACCAAATAAAAGACGAAGATCACCCAATCATACATGAGGTTCACCAAATAATACATTAGGATCATCTAATAATACATAAGGATCACCAAATGATAAATGAGGATCAACAAATAATGTATGAGGTTCACCAATTAATGCATGAGGATAACCAAACCATACCGGTGGTTCACCAAATAAAATACGAAGATCATCCAATCATACATGAGGTTCACCAAAAAATACATTAGGATCATCTAATAATACATGAGGATCACCAAATAATAAATGAGAATTAACAAATAATGCATGATGTTCACCAAATAATGCATGATGTTCACCAAATAATACATGAGGATCACCAAATAATACATGAGGATCACCAAATAATACATGAGGATCACCAAATAATACATGAGGATCACAAAATAATACATCAGGATCACCAAATTATTCAGAAGGTTCACCAAATAATACATGAGGATCACCAAATAATACATGAAGTTCACGAAATAATACATGAGGATTACCCAATCCTACATGAGGCTCACCAAATAATACATGAGGATCACCTAATAATACATGAAGTTCACAAAAATACATGAAGTTCACCAAATAATACATGAGGATCACCCTATCATACATGAGGTTCACGTAATAATGCATGATGATCACCCAATAATACATAAGGATCACTAAATAATAAATGAGGATCAACAAATATGCATGAGGTTCACCAATTAATGCATGAGGATAACCAAACAATACATGAGGTTCACCAAATAAAACACGAAGATCACCCAATCATACATGAGGTTCACCAAATAATACATGAGGATCAACAAATGATGCATGATGTTCACCAAATAATGCATGATGTTCACCAAATAATACACGAGGATCACTAAACAATACATGAGGATCACCAACTCATCAAATAATACATGAGGAACACCAAATAATACATGAGGATCACCAAATAATACATGAGGATCACCAAATAATACACGAAGATGACCAAATAATACATGAGGATCACCAAATAATACATGAGGATCACCAAATAATACATGAGGATCACCAAATAATACATGAGGATCACCAAATAATACATGAAGATCACCACGTGACTCACCCGTCAGCGCAATCACATGACCACGTGTCATCTCCATCTAAACACGTGCCTCCATTTTGACAATCCACGGCCTCGGTCAAACACTCGTCCTCGTCTTCGCAGTTAACTCCGCTGAATCCTATGTCAAGATGATAACAATATTCTGTATATGATAAAGTACGAGGTGAGTCCCTTAATTAGAATATTGTACAGATCCAAGGCGCATGCGCAAGTGTAGTCGTTTCGCATAAAGTATAGCTTAGTTTAGCAAAAAAAACTTAATTTTTACGCAAATCTAATCACAACATAATATTCTATTTAGCATAGTAAAACCGACCTATGTGCAATATATAGTTGTAATTATACAACAAACAGAAAAGTTGTTTATACCATATGCGCATGCGCAGGTGTAGTCGTTCGTATTTCCGGGCGCAGTTGCTCCCTCTGTGCACGTGCCTCCGTTTTGGCAAGGGGCCAGCAGGCACTCGTCATAGTCCTCGCATAGGGTACCTTAATTTGTTAATAAATTACGGGAATTCATGTTAGCAATAAAAACCAACTCAATGACCCGAAATGGACTCTTCAAAATAAGAAAAATAGATATATATTCCGAAAAAATAACATTGAAAAGCATCCATTTACAACTCTCCGGTGATCTTTTATTCGGATCTGCAATAACATTGACTAGAAAAATGCAAAATGGTTTATCATCGGCTTTTTAAAAAAATCAAATTTAAAAACATGTTTTTTTCTCAATAATTATAGTATTGCCAATAACTTACCAATATATGGCATTGGACATGTGCAGTTAAATTCATTAACTAGGTCGGTACATGTGGCGTCGTTTTGACAAGGAATCGATTCACACTCGTCGATTTCAACATTGCACGTCGTATCTGGAAAATAAATGAAGGGCTCCGTGTAACAATGTGTTAAGTCGACTAAACATGTTTCGTTAAAATGTTTTGCAAAATGACACATGATAATAGATCTATGTTATATACTTGAGTAATGCTAGGAAATCAATGCGATCATATTCATTTTATCGTTTGGCCGCTTGCCAATTATCATATGAATGACCAATTTAAAAAGATTCAACGCCCTTTTTCTCAATACGTCAATTTCAGACTTAACACAATGTTGCACAGAGCCCTTCAATTGCACGATAAACAAGATATCTGATGTTTAACTTCATATACTAAATTGTGGGTCTTATTTTGGGGGGTGAGAAATAATACTTATAAAATTGAAAATAATGGTCTGATATGATTCACGCATCACGACTCGGCTTGCCGTGTCTTAAAAGAGGTACAGAGAAACCAACTATTTAGGGAATTCATTATAATATCAATAATTTAGTTTAAAACTGAAATATGAAAATGTAAGAAAACTCATTTCGAAACGAAGTCTCAAATAAATTTTGACATGAAATATAGAAAATAAGTATTTTTGGACATTTTAATGTTCAAACTGGGATTTTTGAGAATGGTGAACCCATATTGACGTCAGCCTCAATTTCGCCTTCCATAACACATTTCTCATATTTCATTTTAATGGCTTGAACTGTTCGAGGCAAAAATAATGGTGCATTCACGCAAATAAAATCCTACATTTTGGCATGAACAGAGGGGATAAATTGCTATGTTTTTAATCAAATGTAGCATTCGACAATATGCTTTTTGCCGAGCTTATTCGCTTGCGTGAACGCGGCCTTATTCTCATTGTATCACATTTACATCGAAATAGAAAAGATATAAACATCATTCTTGTAATATTTGTTTATTATTTTTCGAGTTTAAGAGACAAAGATTTCACTTGTATATCCGGGCGCGCATGTGCATTCGAAACTTGTGTCATTATCACCGGCTGTGACGTCATCGCAAGCAAGGGCGCCGTTGAGACAGGGCGAAGGGAAACAGCCGTCATATTCGTCACAATGTGTGACTGCAAAGAAAAGGTATATATAATGTTGAAAATCGATAAAACAGAATTGACTTGGTGAGGACATTCTGTAGACTACTTATCTATAAAATATAGCATTACATGTCCTCTTTTGCGTCTCTTTTCGTAATTGTAACTCCTATTGCTATTTCTAAATGATTTTTAATGACTTTTCATTAAAGCTATTTCAGTAAACACTGAATGCGAACAAATGAGGAAACACAATAAGTGAAATCACAATTACACTTGTATTCCAAAGCCGATAAAATATACAATCAGACGGTTTTTTAATAGATAAATTCATTTGAATAAGTACATAAAAGCTTCTAGTGAAATACTTATGTTCGAAAGCCGATAAGATATGCAATCAAACGGTTTATTTTTTAAAATAAATAAATTCGTTTGAATAAATACATAAAAACTTTAAGTGAAATATTTGTATTCAAAAGCCGATATGATATACAATCAAACGGTTTATTTTTGAAAATAAATCAATTCATTTAATTACAATTCATTTAATTATAATTACATAACAACTCACAGTGATATCCGTCCTCACAGTCGCACGTGTACGCATTGACCCCGTCAACGCAATCGCCGTGCACGCAAGGACTCGAAGCACATTCATCGATGTCGATTTCACAGTAACCGCCTGGTAAAAATCATTGAAATTCAATAATTTGCTTAAGGGCTTGGCCACACTTTAAACGACGAGCGATACCGCTGCGATTCTAGTGACAACGCTTTGGGCGACATGAACACTTTTTATTTAAATATATATTCAATTGTGAGTGATTTTGCCAATCGACAGGGTATTTCTAAACTTCGTCGCTAAAAGTCTGGCCAGGCACTTAAAAATCAGGATATTTAAAAGTTAAAACGTGATGATTGTATATTAGATAATTGATTTCAAGTTAACTTTAAGTTAGGTTTCATTGATGCTTTGCATCAATGCTATTTCGACGCCGATAAAAATAAGTAAACTTATTTTGATATCAAACAAAATGTTTTCTTGTGTTGTTTATCTTTAAGTGTTATTGTGGCAGTGCTATTTCTATGGCCATAATAATAAGTAAACCTCTTTTAACATCAAACATAATGTCTTTTCTACGGTGTTTGTTTTAATCGAAGTGAAATGTTCTTAACATGACAAAGTTATTTATATTAATATGTTAATTTAACCTTCATATCCGGGCGCGCATGTGCAGTTGAATCCTTCATCAAAAGAGTGACACGTCGCTCCGTTTTCACACGGCTCACCGAGGAGGCATTCTACAAGAAATTAGCAACATGCTGATCGCTGATAGTTACTCAGAGCATTTCTTTGTATGTCTTTTTTGGATTGTTTTTTCTTTAAGATATATAGGTATTGCTTGTTGGATTTTTTTCGTAAAGCATTGGACTATACATATAACTTTGCATGTGATTGAACTGATTGAAACCCGTATATATGAAATAAAGGTTTCATATAAACATACATTCGTACAGTGGCATACAGAAGTGTGCGGTTCTAACCTTTCAATGTTATTTTTTCCGTATAATGTTGATATTATACGTTTGCGTTTATGGTTGACGTTTTTATTATTATGCGTTTAGCTTTCAGTGGGCTGTGTTAACGACCTTATGCATTTATCGGATTGCATCCGGCATTTTTGCGTATTTATGTTTATACCTATTATCGTTTTTGCGTATATCATGATAAGTAAGAAACGCGCACGAGTGTGTATTTATATCTAAAGATAAAGCGCATTTCAACTTACCATCTGGGACACAAGGTGATGTTTGTACTTCCGTCACAATAACTGCAATATTAATTACATTATAATCACATATGCAGATGCAAATAGGCAAAACAAAACAACCAAGTTACTGGGCTCCCTGAATATAAAAGAATATAGCTAAATTTAACTATCAGCGAAATGTGTCCAAAATTATGCACAAATCATTGGTTTTGTTCCGTTCCGCCTTATTTCAAAATGGCTCAGTGTGTCGATATCAGTGGTGCCTACATGTACATATATCGGATATAATTATAGTCATTAAACAAATACACATCACTAGAGTGTATAGAGTCTATACCTGTATCAGCAGAGGCAGACTCTGACCCGAATGCGCACTCTTTCTCTGTGTTGTCCCAAAAGTAGCCGAGTGGACATGCGCGTTGCGTCAACGCGTCATTGGAACACTGGACGTACATGTTGGCGCCTGTCAATCATTTGATACGCAAGCAATTTATATAAAGGTTTTGTAGATACTTAAAAGTTCGATAATACTTGCTATGGTTGAGAAATATTGGAAATTTAATAAACTGAGGGAAGAGGAATGCGCAGGCCCATGAATAAACAGTGTACATGTAAATGCATAGTATGTAAAATTGGAATAAAGGGAGCTGCCCAGTTATATTCTTATAGGGCATGCCCCGATACTCTACAACAAAATAAAAGAGTAAGAATAGCTAGTACATGCATATTTTGTATTCAAATATGTTATTTTCTTTCACAAAATGCGGTAAGCGTTTAAATGGATACATAATTTTAAACGAAAAAAAAGTTCATTTGATTCAGTAAATATCCTTCCATAATAATCATATGCGTTGTATTTACCTGAGCATGAAGTGTACATGTCATTGCTAACTGCGATACAGCTATGTTTGCAAGCTGCCACTCCACTAGCTAGAAGTGAAATAGAAGTATAGTATTTATTAATCATTTTTATTTGGTGAGATGCAAACATTATGTTACAAATATTCATGTCCTCTCAATGTATTATCAATGTATATAGAATATTGCAAGTAAATAATGTACACTATTTGCATACATCAGAAACACAGCTTTCCAACTTTATTTGCAACAATCACTTATCTATTATCAATAATTATTATAATAATCGGTTTTTATATAGCGATTATTTACAGATCCATGACCTGACCTAACCGCTTTAATATAGCATATGGATTATTATCTGAACTTGTTAGTATACACATTAAGATTTCATACCATAATTGTCATTGAGAGCCGTTACGAAGCTGGCTGACTTGGCTTCGTAGAAAAAAAGTAGTTCGTCGATCACACCGTTCGCGTAAACATCGTTGACCGTAGCACCGATGAGGAATTCCGAATAAGTGCGCGAACTTACGCTCTGCATAATAAAATGGATAGAGCACAATCCTTTAATGTTATCAACCAATAAGCAACTCTAGTTAATGTCCGAAATAGACCATTTAGCCGATATATGTACTATTTTAATTATTTCTTTTTTTAACCATTGTTTTGATAGATAGTTTTATGATTTGATATGGAATATCAAATTGATTGACGGATCCAGATTAATGTTTACAGGGCGCCAATGTTTGCTATATAAGAGCATAAGGAGTGACAATGCATTTGCTGGCATGGTTTATGAGATATGTAAGGTATTTTATTTTCAAATTATTAATGCATTTGTGGTACGCTATCCGCATGCAATTAATCCTCAAATTATGTTCCGGTTCTCCTACCCTATCAGTGGATGTGCTGTTCGTAGCAACCAACACACCGCCCCTGTAGAGTGACAGAGTTGTCGTGTCCCATGTAACGGCAATGTGCATAGCTGAACCCTGCAACGAGAAAGAGACAAATTGAATCATTTAGTCGTTAAACATGTAGACAATTTACTCTTTTTATATAGCACTGGATACGCAGTTATTGCACAAAAAATGTTAATCTTTCTCTTATATAGACTGACTATCATCAAATAAAGTAAGACGAGGTTTGATATCTTATTACCCCTTGAGTTTAGGTGTTTAGCGGTCATTTATCGTCAATCGTTTATACGTTAAGCGTCTATTGTGATTAAGATATCTGGCTATGTTTTATGCATTTATCGTTCATGTGTTTATTATATAGCGTTTATGCGTTGGTTACAAGAGGTTAGAAATAAGCATACGTTACTGAATGTATGCATACTCGCCTGCTAAACAAAACAAAATCAAAATTAAAAATTAAAAAAAAAACGAATTCTATCTCACCTGTACTGGAGTTGTATCATCCTGTGCCACATATTCCACTGATCCATTGTTCAGCACGAATCGCATGAAATCCACTCCCACCTCGAAGTCGATTCCCCACGAATCGTTATGTTCGGCGCCGCTCGTGAGGAAGTGGAGTTCGTTCGTGGCTTAATGAGAAAATCAAATGCATCATATTTTTTTTAAAAAGGCATATCAGATATAAATTCAAATAAAGGGATGGAACATGGGTGTTTTTAACGCATGATAAGTGGAGATAGAAATTATTGAATTTATAGCTGCATATGATTAAGAAGAAACTCACATTTATATAAATTATTTTTAATCAACATTTAGTTAGTTAAATGTTTTGTTAGGATTCACAACATTCAGTTTCATGTTTGAATAGTATCAAGAAGTGATATTATCAAACCTTTTTTTACACGCATACATGAAAATAATGTTAACAAGTCTTATAAGTAAATAGACATCACACTTTTATCATGAGTAATTTAAAAGTTTAAACTAAAGAGAAAAAAAAATACTCAGAGTTACTTACTTGGATCATTGCTATCCAGTATCACCAACAGAAACGACAACGTAAACCCATTTTCACACGTCATAGGATCCGTGAAACACAGATCTGCGCCTGCGTCAACTGTGATTCGATTGTCCTGAAACATGGCTGCTTTTCCGGCGTCGAGGAGAGAAGCGAGGATCACGGGGGAGACACTGGTGCTGTTGATGGGGTAGCCGATTTGGGTGCTTCCGTCTTGGACGTCGAATGGTAGGTGGACGTCGGCTAAAACATGTGGAAATGAGGTTATTTTACAAATACAAGATCCGTTTAGTCATGCTACATATATATTCCTATTCTTATGATCATAGCGAAAACACTGGTGCTGTTAATGGGTAGCCAATTCGGATGTTGTCGTCTTGAACGTCAAAGGGTAGGTGGACGTCGGCTGGAAAGCATAGGATTGCTAGTTAGACAATAATATCATAATAAAATGAACATTAAAGCCATATTTTGATAATGTCAAGGGCGTTTACATCGTGTTCGATCACGGGCATTACAAAACGAAGAGAAAGGTTATATTAATTACGATGCGATGGACATCGACAGATCGTTATCACTTGGTCCTATATAAGTTTTACGTATACATAAGTTTATGTCGCGATATCATATAGACGATGTTTTGATGTATGGGATGAAGACTTTTCAATCATTACTCAAAGAATTCTACTGATATTTGGTTAATAAATGCATGATGAATTATATCTGCTCGTTTTGAAAATTAACATTTCTTTCATCGACGTTCATTTTTAAAGAATTCAGGGTAAGTGATTCAAAATATCTATGAAATATGTATAAAATATTATTCATCATTTATTACCTTCAAATGGATAGCACTGATCAGCAAAAATGCAAGTTATGGAAGATAGCACACAGAACCATGGCAACAACGACGTCGCCATTTTTAATATCACAGTTGAGCTGAAACGAATTTCACAGTTTGAGAAAAGGACATTGTGCGATTTGACCGATATTCATACCCAAAATATGAGGATATCTAAAATATATCAAACCGAATGTTTTTGTATATAATATTATATGAGTATGAAACAAGTTAACTAGCCGCATGGTGTTTCATACAGAAAAGTGATGAGTTAAATACCCACCAAATGAGCAGCTGATTTAAACACCATATAGTATATTTCTATGATTATTAGGTCAGTGTAGCTATCGATTTTGCCATTACTTAGATATTTCACCTAATATATAGTGATAAATCATAATTCACCATGATAGATTTGATTTTGGGATGTTTTGAAAAAAAAAATAGCGAAGTTTTGTTGCGAAATTCAAGATTTAACAGTCTAAAATAATGTTCAAAAATGGTAGAAAAATTTCAACTTTGGTCAAGGCCGCATTCGACCCCAAGCTCATTTTCACATGTATGTTTTAGCTTTACAATATTTTTATATATGTATGATTCAGCGTTGGGGTAGAATGCGCCCTTGCCCAAACTTCGCTTTATATCGCGTAAAATATACCTGCTTAAATCCTACAAATTTCAACGATTTTTGCAATAACACCATGTTACTAGATATCGTTTAGGCTCACTCACTTAATTGTAATTGAAAATATACTTTTATGTCAGCTCTAATTGATATGCTACGTAATGTTGATAACATTTTTCTTGATACCAGTTTTTTTAAATATTATTTTACGAACACCCCAAATATCCAATTAAAATTCATCTCTATGATTTGATGGTATGATAGTTGGAATATATGTTGACTACAAAATTAATAAAGAAATTGTTTTGAAAGCCTCAGATAGCAAGATTTTAAAATATAAAATATTAAAGAAATTCCACAATTTATTTTTGAATGCCCGATAATGAGCTTTGGGGTCTTTTCCTTATATTCATGTAAGTCGCACATAGTCCTTACAGATCAATTTTATCATGAATATCGTTAGTTTGATTATAATAGTTTGTACATTTGGAAAATGCATACATTTCATCAAAAGCCATATCTTCAGATTTATTCAGGTATCTATAGGTTCGTTTTGGATATGCACGTTTATTGGTTCTCAATGATGTTACACCAACAAATATTTTTGTCGCAAAAAAGTTATTAAGTATCCGATAATCAAAAATATTTTAACAATTAATTTAAAAACATACATACCTCAAGAAAGACATGTTTATTCCGTCACTAACACCAGCCACTATTTCATATTTATATTGCTTTATTTCATCAAATAAATCAAATATATATTTTCAAAATGGCTGAAACAGGAAACTTGCAACATATACACACACTAATGAAAGGAGAATCAATAGTGTCTCCGAGAAACGCACTAAGGGACAAACTGCTCTGCCGTTACTAACGCTCCGATCCGGACGTTTCAATTTTTAATGAGACGGCTTCCTTGGGTCCTTTGCTCAAGCTGGGACTAATTTAATTGATGTCAATGCAACTCTTGGATATATGATTTAGCAAGTGTATTGCTTACCATGTTATAAGAGAGAAATGAGTATACTCTAAAGGAGAATGAATAATTAAAGAGTCCTCTATGTATAAAGGTGTCAACTTCATCGGGGCTATTTCGAATAAAATTGTTCTGCATTTTGTGCGCATTTTAATCCTGTTTATTTATCATGTAACTATATCCGTGAAGAATCGTTTGCGCGAATATCGATAATCATGTGTTTGAATGTTCAAAGACGACCTGTCCTTATTAATCGACACCTCTTGAGAAGGTCTTGTGATATTTTACTTTAAAGTTTCTCTTGAACTAAACTGTGAGGGGGGGGGGTCGTTAAAACGCCCTAACAACATGTTGGCAAAAAGGTGGTAAGGACGATCGTTAAAACGATTCAATAAAACGTCTACAAATGTTTTGGTATCGCGCCAAAACCATATCAGATAACACATTCCATGTAATGATATATTTATCCAAAAAATATTCTTAAAGGTCTGTTTGGTTCGAAAGTTTCGCAGCTAAAATTATGATTAGTCGCGCAAGCCCAAAAATAAGATTTTCGCAGAAAGAGTCAAATTTCAAAATGATCCTTAAGTTTTGAAAGATGATGATCTAGAATCTATGAGAAAAATGTGTGCCAGATATTCAATATAGCCGCGCTATTGCCAAAAATAACGTAAAAAAATCATTTTTGATATAATTTTTAGCTGAAACTTACTGGTTTTCTTGCTCATAATGAGAAGCGCGATCAAGGCAGTCCGAGTGTTTATGCGATGTGCGAACGTTCTAAAAATCCAAACAATGACCAACAAATCGTTCGCCGTATTTGTACTAAATACATAGTAAACAATTCGGCTTTTTTTCGCAGTTTTGAGTGCGATTTTGTGTTCGCGCATTTGTGTTCGGTGACAAACATTTGCCAAAAGAATAAGGCACATTACTTGACAAGACCATATTGTTCTTTTAAAACTACATATAATCAACCTTAATAATCTTAGAGCGACAAGTCATTCATCATGAACACTCGGTAAAAATGCATAAACACTTTTTTAAACTGTTCGCATGTTTTTATGTGCGAAATTTTCATACTAAACAGACCTTAAACCAACCGCTACGTGCTAAGGACCAGTTGGTGGCCTTATATTTCTTAAACGGAGAATGCAATGCAAACTATTTTTAGCATTGCAAATTTTAAAGAAAAAATGGGGTTGATTTACAAAGTTTTAATTTTGTATGATTTTAAATAAAAAAGATATCAAATTAAAACAGATTTTGTGACATTTTTTCCGATTTTCATTACCAAATAATTGGGTGTCTACAAAAATTGACTGAATTCTATTGTTTGTACATATTGGGACATATTCAAGACAATAGCTGGTGTCTATAAGGAGTCGCACCTTTACCGGTCAATCATCACACCAATATAAACAACTTGTCTGACAACTGAGAACGTGTTGTTTCACGTGGTCATATTATGTTCTATGTGTGGTCAAGAATACGGGGGAGGGGACTGGTGGTAAAAACTGTATGTTTAAATTCATAACCTAATAACGAATGTGTATGAATATGTCGTATATATGATGAATGCGACCGAATTTATAAGGAAGACAAACTATGTGTATATGTTTAGATATTGTATAATTTATGATTCATATCAACTACATGTACCTACTACCTACCTTAGTTACACAGCAACTTAATTTAAACTGTTAATTTAACAGATAATTTATATAGATTCTTTACTAGCTAAAATGACATATAAATAAAATAATGACCGGTGACAAAAATGACTGAGCATATTTTTAAGGACTAAGGCATACGGTTGTCAATAGCGCAAATGATAAAACTTATCTATATAGTGCCCCCCCCCCCCCACCCCTCA
>LQRL01159257.1:1148-15394 GCA_001703475.1 Hydroides elegans
TGTATAGCACATGGATGATATTGTTATCTTCCTGTTTGGTTCTATAACGTGTATATTACCAAAATCGCTCTTGAAGAACTAATTTCATATTAATGAACATATCGTTATATCAAACTTTTTAAAATAAAGTTGGCTCACATAAAGTATGCGTTTAAACGCAATTTCACTAGCTGTACAGTCAAAGCGCTAACAAAAAATCACGCCACAAAAACAATACAAATTTACTCCATATCAAAGTTCAAAAGCCAAAAAAGCTTTGTTGATAAACATACTAGACGATCAAGTTATTCTAGATTTGAAATATTTCGATTATATCCCGTTATTCTGAATTTATTTCTTTTTATCTACAGTACAACAAGCAGCATATCATTCCTCTAGAAAACGTCAAGCTCACGTCCGTCCCTGATGAAGGAAGTAAGTGAAATAACATTGTATGATTGATGTCTGCAGTGAAAGAAAGTGCTTCTATGCAAATACATTTTAGGAACTTCGACCTAAAGCTTGTGATACATGACATATGATATTAATTTGAGTAAACGTTTGAGTAATGAATAATGCGTTTTCAAGTTTAAAATGTAGCTGCAATTCTTAGAAAAGTCTATATATTTTTTGTCAGATCAAGCATGCGGTTGAATGCAAAATTGATCAATATGATAAATGATAGAGTAATAATCAAGTTCCTTGTACAGTCTTACCCGCTTATCTCGTCAGTGTTGGGACCGAGGCGAATATGACGAGATAGCCGGGTGACGAGATATCCGGGTTTCAAAATGGCGACCATAGAAGTTATTTTAAGTATATGATATTAAATGTTTTAATTGTTTAAAATCAAAATATGAGTATATATTTTGATAAAATGATAAAGCATTCACATGTAGGGGCCTACATTATTTAGGCGTTATGTTTTCATTCCAATGTTTCACCAACAAGTTTTCTTATAGTTTCACTTGTCGCTGTTGTCCATTATTTGTACCAAACCTTAAAACACATAGGCTAAGTTGCGAAATAAACACATGTCTCGAAGTAAATCAAATCATGGATCTATAAATGAAACACCAGACAATATAACAAAAGACGCCAGTATTAAATAGGAATTTTGAACGGAACCCCTCTTTATTGTGCGCTGTGAATGCACCAAAAGCTCCTCTGTTATTGTTTTATGGTGGATCCATTACATCAAAAGATCAAACGATCAAAATGTCGAAGAAAAAAGGCTTGACCTTGTTTATAAATGACCATCTATGCGGCGAGCATCTTCTAATAACACTAGAAACAGCGCACCATTAATTGAAATAAGATTAACACAAAGGACCATTTTTGTTCAAATTTTGGTTGCGACGAGATCAAATACACAATATGTATATAAGACCCGGACCGAGACATTTTGACGAGATAGGCGGGTTATTTATATCTCGTCGACGAGATATCCGATCGTTTTTTAATGCATTCTATATGGCATTGGGGTGGGGATTCGAAAAACTGACGAGATAGCCGGTTGACGAGATAAACGGGTACGAGATAAGCGGGTAAGACTGTATAATCAAGAAACGATGATATATAGTTTACAGTTGATCCGTCCGTCTGTCTGCCGGTCCGTCTGTCTTGTGGTAAGGTATGTACTGAGAAATAAAAACTTTCTTCTTATTAAACGGGTTGCATTTCGATGATGTTTTTTTTGCATAAGTGATATGTACGGTACAATTTTAATCAAGAAGCGAGACCATTTGAATATCACAAAACTTGCAAGAACATTAATCAAATGATTAAATGTTACCAAGTATAATAAGATTGCACCCATTGGAGCTTTACGGCCTTATGATTGAAACATCTATTTGGATTAAATTTATTAAATGCAAAGCCAAAGATCAATTGGCTTGCTCTTTAGCTTTGGAATGAATTTAGCCAATAATATGGGCTTTCCGCCATTTTAACCAATGTGCGGTTATAAATATAAATAATATAAATGCGATTCATATCCAAACTGTTACATTGCCTTAATTGCAGACCTACGAAACGGGTGGCAAATCATAAGCCCCGCAAAGTCGTTCACTGTGTACGCGGCCACAGCCACTGAAAAGCAAGAGTGGATGGCGCATATTCAGAAATGCGTGCAAGATCTGCTCACAAAACGTAAGTACATTTAAGTAAAACATGTATTGGTGAAGGTGGGTGTTACCGGAGGGAATTTTGGGCTTGTCAGTTAAGTTGTTAAGACTCCGAGATAGCAATACAATAAAAGTAGTTTGTCATTTAGAATAAACGATATTCTCAGTGTTTTAGAAGACAATCACATACAAAATTCGTTTAAATCCGATCATTCTCGTGATTATTTTGTAGACGGTAAACAGCGCGCCAACGTAGAAGACTCGCCCGTGTGGGTTCCCGATGGCGAGGCCACTCAATGCATGCACTGCCGCAAAGTCGAGTTCACCGTCCTCAATAGAAGGGTCAGTATTTCATTACTTTCTGCAGAAAATGTTTTCAAGTAGTTTGACATAAAACCTTTTCTGGACCGATACTATCTCCTTTAATCTTATCTTAAGCTATTCACCACTCTTTAATTTTAAGGTTAATGATAGCGGAGAATATGCCATGGGTCCTTGTGATTTTAAAGATAATAAAGAGGGTACCAACATTTCCTGTTTATATACGTTAACATTTTATTTTGACAGAAAATTATATTTTAAGGCTGCGGGTTATGCACCGGTACGAGTTATACATCTAATATTAAAAACGACTTTTATTTTCAAGGAGTGCGGGTTATACATCTGTGCGGATTATATAATATTGTATTTCCATTTGTAACAGCACCACTGTCGCAAGTGCGGCATCGTAGTATGCAACTCGTGCTCCAACAAGCGCTGGCTCCTCCCACAACAGTCGAGCAAACCTCTCCGCGTCTGCCTCACGTGCTACGACAAGCTCTCGGCCATGGTCAGTGCAGGCATCTCAGGTTAGTGGGTTGATGAGAAAAGCATGATTGAATGCGTATATGCCAAACATATTTTTGAGGTAAAGACAAGAGTAAAGGGTAAGAGTAGCAGATTATTACATTTTATTATAACTGAAAATGAAGAAAGAAAAGACAGTAAAGCGGTTATACCGTCAGGAAAAAATGTAATTGAATGGTTTTGATAAGAATATTTTACTTTAAGTTTTGAGGTCGATTTGACAAAAAATAGTGGTCACGTTATACTTGGGCAATTTTGTTTCATACCTGTTAATCCAGTGCAGTTGGTTACCATGAAAAATGCGTACATTCTGCTGCTCAAAGAGGTGTTATACTTGTCACTGTGTTTTTATTTATATTGTATGTTTTTGCAGAAGATTCTCCAGGAACGGGTCAGGAATCGTCAGGCGAATCCTCGAGTGACGAGGATGACTCACCCGAACACACTCAGCACACGGGCGACCAGGTGCGTGGTCATTCGGGGCGAAATCATAAAACCACATCTGTATTATATTCATTTTAGTTATAGCCACAATTTATATAACCGCACTTATTTGAATAAGTGATAAAAACGCTTTTATGTCTTTGGTTATATTTGATAGAGCGAAATATGCTTAAATTTTGGTTAATTATTTTAGTGTTTAGATTCTTCAATTCAAATGTTTATTGTTCATTTATAAATAATATTTGAATATAAATTTACATGAATGATAGTTGATTAGGCTTTGAAGAACACACTGTTAAATGTCTTTTATGTGGCTGGTTTGACTACAAGTGTTATTCCAGCCCTTATATTTAAGCATAAGTTAAAGGTTTAAAGATATAGTCAAGAGTCTCACTAATTCTTATGTTTCAAGACAAATTAACGAATTATTAATGGGCTTTAAATTATATTTCCGGTCGTTTCTTCTGTTGCAGCCTACATTTTACGGTGGTAAACGTTGATAACTACAACATAATTTCAGCTTTGCTTCAACCAATCTGTACATGGATACACATTACACAAACTGATGATATTGCCAAGCATTTTATACAAGCAACAACAAATAAATTGGAAAACTTGAAAAGGACTTTGAAATTGGGTCAGGAATAAAACGAATCTTTAACTATTTTATCGCCTAGAGATTTTTGATGAATTTTGAAAGATTAAAAATCCATTTTGAAAGTAAGATAAAGCAATTAGGAAAATAAATGAATTTACACTAGAATGTGTTAAAATGTTGAGATAGGTAGTTGTTTTTCTCAAACCCTGATGTAGCGAAATATCATGCAATCTTCGACAATGAACCAGTATTGTATTTTTATGTTCATCATTTTCGAGATATTGCTTTTATTTAACTTAAAACACCAAGTGCTTAAGTTTTTGCCGCTAGAATTCATTATTATAATTTGAATGTTATTGTTTGATGTTATCTTATTATTGGCCAGATTCTCACCTTCTTATGGCTTTTTGATTTTGTGAGATTTTGAGTTCATTACTCGATTTTGTTGATTAACAAATATCGCGTACATTATTATGTGATAATTCATGTGTCTAATTTGGCAATTTTTACGTTGTCACTGTAGGATTATATATCAATCACTCATTGAATTAGATTACCATAAAATTATTTATGTATTGTACAATGTTTACTCGAATTCGGACGTTACCTGACCTTAGTTAGATTTTGTCACAATTCAGGTATAATTAAAAACGTTTGTGTAATCGTAACTGTTAAAGCAAACCAGTGTATTTGAAATACATAAATGTGTACTTAAGCAAATCATGCAAACATGCTCTAGGTTCGATAATGCGAAATTGTGTTTTTGAGGTATATGAGAGAAAATGAATGCTGCCCATTTGAAATGCTGTGCTAAATGATTTGGACTTCGGGATACCGAATTACAAAAAAATAAATCATCCTTTTAAACTACGTTATAGATTGGGTTGTGATTATAACTGTTTTGATGGAATAATGAATATTATCGTTGAAGTTCGATTTTAACCAATCTGGAATGCGATCTAAATTGCCATATCCATAAGTGTGTAGCTTTTTTTGAAGCAATATACTTGGCAAAAAGGATATAATGTTTATTGTTCTTTATTGTCTGGACTAAACTTCGAAACATCGATTATATGTAGGCTATCATAAATAGATGATATTTTGAGGTGCAATAGAGCAAAATGTATACTGGTGGTGGCGAAGTATTTTCGTTTCGATGTAATTTATTAGTTTGTGTCTTAGTTCTTATAGGTATTTGTAAATGTTTGTGGCATAAATTTATCTTAAAGCTCATCCAGATTGTCCACATTTTAAAGGAAGGATATTCAGGATTTGGTGCATTAAAAAATGAAGATACAGCCGATACATTTGAAATAGTTTGCCAATTGATAGGTCCGTCCGTACAAATGTGATTTGCCTGTGTTTGGTCATTAATTTAAACATGTGACTGTTAATCATTTCACACAAATTTTAATTTATAATTGAACTAAAGGTATCATACCTTGTTAACTCCTTAATATTAAAGTAAATATTTTGAAGGGAAAGGTTCGTTAAATAAGAAAAGGTCCGGGTTTTGATCTTGTGCTTTGAAACCAGGCAAAATACAATTTGATCCAAACAAATGCTTTTCACTCACAATTACATTTGAATGAAGTTCAAACGACTATGTGCTTCAAATAGAGGAATTAAGATCACAACATGTAACTGTTTTAATGATCACTATTCTCACAGTTGAAGCAAATGATCAAGGTTGCAATCAAATGCTAATGACACAGAGGCAATTAATCATTAAAACGAGTTGTTTATGTTTATTAGTTTTTCGCTCATTGTTAAAAATTGTTAGCCGTTTAAAATATATGTCTGGTCTCTGTTTTTCGAAACGCAATGTATCCGTGTCTGTCTTTTGGTTTTACCCTTCCCTTTGTGAGCTTGATTGTTTACACAACTGTAAGTGCACTTAACCATTTCCCTGCATTTCACGGCAGCACGCATTGTTATTGTGTCACATATGTATATTTTGCGAAACTCGTTTGTATAGAACGCACACTTTTGTGATAAACTGTTATATCTGATATCGATTATTCCGAGTAGGTTATCCAAGATAAAGCTATAATACAAATCATATTCAAATTGTACCCGTTTGTTCTATATACACATGTGCTTGATTGATTGGAATATGTAATCCGATTATATTTTTGTAAATAAAAGTTTTATCACAACTATAAATTGTATTTCGCATTTATTGAAATCAATCGCCTAATATTTAAATCTGATCTGTTGAAAGCAGTTAATGCTATAAAGTTTACTCCCTTAAACCTCAACAATATCGCAATGATTAAACTGATGAACCTATGATGTACTCCTATCAGAGTGATATTGTCAATATGATAATCAACTTTTAACATGGCACCATTTCTCTGACTAGATATTATTAATCAGCATTTATACATAGATCTAGAAATAAGATTCGGGATTGAAATAATTGGGATCGTGCAAAATAACAGCATTTGGGTTCACAGTTCGCGGGTTCGAATTCACCATGGGCTGAGCATAATGGTCCTCAGCGCCGCGATAGTCCCGTTGCATATACGCAGCGTCCTGTAAATGGGGCATTGGCTGATAGATCAATGACCGCCTTTTCTGTGACGTCCGCGGATTATGTGATGGCGCCACAGGGTGGTTGGTTGAATCCCTTGGGTCGTCATAAGCGGGTGTTATATGATCATGTGACGTAACAGGTTGAGTTGATGACGTCATTGGTATTTGTGCGAACGTCATAGGTGGGTTCCGGTGTGACGTCATGGGATAATGCGGCGGAGTCACGGGTTCTGATTCCAGTTGAATACGACGAGCGTACTCGTCATATTTATTCACGAAACTCGTGACGTCAGTAGAGTAGGGTTCCGGTGGTGCGGGTCGTGCGTAAAGGCTCTGCTGTGGCGCTTGGTCGTTTGCGTTTGTCGCCGCAGATTTTCGCACCATGCGTTTTTGAGATGCGCGCTTAGACGAGGCATAACGGACGAATCCACCGTCACTGCTTTTCGAGCTTACCGTTGATTTACAGTCACTATCGCTGTCGTCATCACTTTTGACGTCATCGTGCTGGGAAAGATCATGTGACATATCAAAAGCTTGATTGGTTGCGCCGCCACTTAGCCCGAGGCTGCGCACGGAGCGAAAATGGGGATTGTTAATGCGGCTCATGCTCAGCTCAATATCTAGCTCATCGCCGCGATTCGTACGTGGTTTCGTTTTGTCGCGTGGTTTCGTTTTATCGCCCCCGCCGCTGCGTGTGTTTGAGCGCGTGTTGTCTCGGTGAAAACTAACGCGCATGAAGGACGGGTAGGGTTCGGCGTATTTGTCTACTTTGTTGTAAAAGTCGCCGAGTGAAGAACAAACGGGAAGAAGGAGGAGGAAGAGAATCAAGCACCATCCGATTACAGCCCAGTATGTATTGAAGGGAAACAGCATAGTTTCACAAACCACTTCGCTTGAAGCATCGTAAGCGTCATAGACCATAGCGCATGTACCCCATTCGGATGTCACAAAATGGGAAAAGTCCTCTGTGAAATTGAGATATTGGTACAGTACATCCATTGCGATTATATCCATCGATGATGAAATTGTGTCGGAATTTACTTTATCCTGAGCTTTCGTGATATTGTGTATAAATTGTGATATGTTAAATGAATTGGTGTACGCTTCGGTGGATTGTAGTAATGCTACTGTTTGCTCGGTTACGTTTTCCATCGGGACTATGTATAATAAAATGAGATCATTAACCCATTGTGCATAATCGTCAAATGTCTGAGAAAGTTCTGGATCGATATCTTCCAGTTCGCTTGCACTTTCTTGCAAAAACAGTTGGAATTCGACAAGATCCACACTCGTGATATTCTCACTCAAAATCGAGTAAAAGTCCTCGAAATTTATCGAGGTGAAAGCTGATTCTAAATTAAGGAGATGCGTTTGTAGATTATCGTTCAAAACTACGAAATCACCGATTGTGAAATTTGTATCAATGAGTCCGTTTATGCTCTGAGGTATATCATAGAGTTCGAGATCCAAAATATAATCAATGTTGTAGACATCTCCCAGGGAAGACACATTCATTGCGACATACAGCGTATCATTGACACCACATGCTCGAACAGTGTCGTAAAAACTGGTGTTGAGCGCGAACCACTCAGTGGCAATGGCATCCAGCGTTTGCGTTGCTTGGGGATCGCCATCCGGGTGACGTAAATGACAGCATACGTCATTATGCGCGATACCACCAACAACAAACAAGACGGATATCGTAAACATCAGTATCCAAGCAACGGCGAAAATCAAAATGGCGGTGGCCTTGAGGAGCTTAGTTCCGGTTCGTCTACTACAAGCGGGGCCCTGTTCGGTCGGTCGCTTACAGCATGTTCCCATGACAATCGCCACGTACACAAGTACACAGATGGTGAGGATAAAGATACTGATTAGGAGACAGACGAAGAATAGGATGTTACCAGCGAGTTTTATCCAAGGTGACATTTCGTCTTCGATAAATTGTTCTGCTTTTGTCAAGGGAACGGATGACAGGAAATGCAAAGTGTTGGACGAAAACGCGTTTACACTGGAGTTCATATCACTGTTACCCGTCAGTAAGCTGTCTAGATCGTCCTGAACAAAGCTATCTATAACCGAAGACAGTGAAAGAATTTCCACATAACTTTGTTCTAAAGCATTATAAATATTGTCAGGGCCCTGAGTAACATTTTGTAAGGTTTCGATTACATAGGCCAAGTCTGGAATTGCAGTGTAGTTGATGCTGACTTCCAGGAGATCCACATAGTCCAGAGCTTCTTCACAGTATATATCCGTTTGATTGGTGCAGTTTGATAAACTAGAAGTCATATTATCCTGTAATAAAATGAGCTCTTCAGCTAGAGCTTTTGCTTCGATTTCAAGGTATTCAACAGACATCTGGATCGACTCTAAATCAGTCAAAGTTGCATTTAAACCTTGAACAAATTTAGCAAGTTCGTTCATTAAAGGTACTACCCCGGATGTTTCGAGTACATCTGCTGAGCATCTATTCGGAATAGTTTGTATTTGACTATCCATGTTGGTAAAGAATGGAGAAATGAACGATGCCTCATAATATTGATAATCAATAATTGTATCATCGCGGAACATGGATACATCCTCGACGTTTCGTCTCAGCTCCTCTGTCATGGCGTCCTCTCGACTCTGGATAAACACGAAAACGGAAGCGGTTACGCTTGCGACGAGAAACATGAAAAGAAGCGTATTGAATATGAGACCCCACGTTGCGCAACACCGTCGCCGACATTTCGCATGTTTGCTTTCCATGGGATGCGAATTCCCGCCACAATGACCACATGACCGGCAGCAACCAATCACGATTCCCGTCACCGGAAGTAGAATGGCGTAGGTAATAGCGATGCACAAACAGACGGTGTATCCAGAGTAATGTTTCATCCATGTATCCAGGTCATTTTCGAGGGATTGTGTGATTGCGCTCCAGCTGCTCAAGGGAACTATCGCGTACAAGTCTGATATGCTTTTTGGTCTCAGCACATCTTCGAGAAATGTGTTTGTCATTTCGTATAGGCCATCCATTGTGTATGTACTTTTTAAACGAAAAGTACGAAAATGTTTTGATAATAAATCGAAATAATCCTTATGTAACAATGAAAACGAAACACATAAAATTCACAAAGCGTAGTTAATATATGCAACCGAAAATTCACAGGTTCCTTGTTCGCAACTTCCCTCTAAATCATCCAATACAGCAAATGAGAAGCTGTGTTTATTTGACCAATTATGACACACATACACAATGACAGGCCCATGCATTCTCGTTGCATATCTGGCTAATCTATTCGTGATGACATTGCTGTTGAGAATGCTTGTAATAATAACTTGATTATTTTGAGGGAGCATCTGATGAAGCATGTTAGAAAAATTATATTGTTTTCAATAAATGGTGCACGAGGGGATATCATACAGCACAACTTATCCCATAGAAGAAATAGTTATGTTTGATGTCGCACAACTTCAGAGGATGTTGCCATTTTGTTGCATTAACAGTTTTAGGGCGCAGTTCTTCGTCATTAGCGTGAGAATAACATGGTACTGTTTTCGTGATAACCCTTGGGCAACAAATAACATTTTCTGGAAAAGTGATGCTTAGTGATGTCGGGACAACATTTATGTTTTACCATTTGATTTTTAGCAGCGTGTACGACACTGAAATAGAATAAAAAATACCCAGCTAAGAAATAAAATGCATAAACATATATATTAAAGCTCTCTATATATTATAGCTCTCTAATTACATTTGATCTATCAACTACTCAACGTTTAATACAATTTTCCTGAACATTTACCAGTTGGCTCTTCTGTTTTAATTGATACGGGTTGTTCCATCCGGTGTAATTATGTGGATTAAATATTTCCCATATAGATAATCCAAGAATAAAATGGCCATTCTATCACATGACGTATCACTAAGAAGCTTTATATTTTGTTCCTAGATTTAAATGTTTTAATGTAGATGAATTCCGAAACTCAAGTGCAATATCTTTGTTAAAATCCTAATACCGTAAAGAGCATATATGTATTACTATAAACATAAAAAGTCAATCACCAAAAGAAGGAATATCCCATCTTTGTCGACACCGCGCGTATCAATAGCTGATGAGTGATTTGAATACAGGCGCGGATCCAGAAAATATTGAACCCGGGGGGCGTGAACAGTATAAAATATCAGTCCGAACAGGGGGGGGGGGCGCAATTTTTTTTTGTAGTACATATAAGGGCGAACAGGGGGGCGTGCGCCGGGTGCGACCCCTCTAAATCCGCGCTTTGAATATGCATGTTGCAGGGTCTTATCTGGGTCCGCACCCTCGCAACCATCGCGCCAAATGTCATTGTGTTATTGTATCGAGTACCCGATAGACTCGAAATTAACTAAATTACCATTTTGGTATAATAATGTTCACATTTTCGATAACTTAATTTTGATATTTTCCTGTAATTGGAATTTCAGATATTCTCAAATGTCTATTTCATTAGACAACAATAGGAAATTAAAAGGGCGAATTTGATATGGTCACATGTCTTAAAATGATTTTCAAATGATTATTTGTGGACATGGATAACACATATCATCTTTTGTTATTCTTTTAAATGCATCAGACATCGGTCATTAAGGTATATTTTTGAGAATCTTTGCATGTATGCTGAGATCCCTGGTAACATTTAAGGTATTTTATCGAAGGCATATTAAAGGTTAAAATTCTCGAAAATGGAGACACGAAACACGGATACCTTAATGATCATAAACAGCCAGCGATTACAAATCAACAACTAATGAATCAGTAGAGATTAGAGCTGCTCTCGATATGGGTGTGTCCCAATAACACATCAAGTCGTACGTCGACCACTTATCAATGACCGACCACTTTCGACGATAATTAGAGAGGGGGGATGCACATTAAATATACGGTGATGTTTTATCACAATATAAGTGAGCCAGACAACAAATTTAACCATCGGGCATCTGGTCGAAAAAAAAAACAGAAAAGTTTTCAAAAATCAATTTATATTATTTTAATCAATTTAGGTGTGAGCACTCAAGGGAATCGACATTTTATTGTTGTATTCCAACTTGACAAATCGAGAAGAAACACACAAACTATAGACGTATGTCCCTATTTGACGTTATTATATTTCCACGAGCCTCCCCTGTCATGTGTCGTCTACGTAAAAGCTTAGTCAATGTGAAGAGGGCTGGCAGATTACGTAGGACTTTGGCCATAAGGAAACACTTACACACGTTTGCATTATCAAGTGCTGTTGTAAAGATTGCTCGAGTATTCTTTCGCTTGTTTGGGCAGTGGCGACATTTTTCACACTTTGATTGAAATGTCATCAGAAATCTCAATCAGGCGCGGATCCAGAAAATGTTGAACCGGGGGGGCGCAAACAGTATAAATTATCAGACTGAACCGGGGATGGGGTGGGGCGCAAATTTATTTTTTGGTCTTACATATAAGGGCGAACAGGGGGGCGTGCGCCGGGTGCGCCCCCCTCTAAATCCGCGCCTGTCAATGATTTCCAAATAAAGGGAAAATTTAATTAATTTAGCAATATACTGTATGTATGGTCTGAACATTCTGGTTGCAACATCAGTAGGACTAGGCTTTGCCTTTGGTTGTATTTTTAGGATCCCATGGTGCCGTTTCATGTCGCAACTAAATCCACAATGCTCGCTGAAAATCTCGATGTCGAAAACAACATTATTACTTTAGTTATCTTGCAGTCCCTCAACGACGTGACATGCATTTTTTACGTTTTGTTTTGTCGCAATATGCATTTGTGGCTACGTATAACTTTAGGTACATCTTTGATATCATCAAATTGATAATAAAATCTTTCTCATTCAATATATATAAAATGAGCTTTACGTCTGCATAAATAATTTCCAGTTTTCGAATAAAGAATATATGAATATTCACGTACACGTGAGCGTTTGAACCTGGATTGAGGACACACTTTATCGTTTTTAATTGGGAGGGGGCACTGAGTGATTTGATTTAAAAAAAAAATGATCTCAATATATTTATTGTTAAGCTGAAGATTATCAGATATCTTTGAAATAAGCTCAATACGCTGATTTGCACCCAGTAAACATGTAATCTCATGTGAGCTTTCCGTGAGACTCACGCGAATCTCATTGTGTGTGGCTCACACTGTGAGGCTCATTATGAGGTCACAAAATATCACACTAGCCTCATATGAGCCTGTGTTAGCTAACACAAGGCTCACCTGATCTCACAGGTCTCACAGGACTCTCAAAAGCTGGGTACGTTTCGACCTCACTGAGATATCACAGACCACGCTTCCCGTGGGATCACTGTGTTGACGGGGCATCAACATATTAATTCTGAAGTTGCAAGCAAGAAACCCAGAAAAGCTACTGCAAGCAAATATTCAATCTCCTACCAGAATAAAGATTTCAAGAAATCAAATGTGAATATAGGTTATTCTCTCACATATTAATATAAAGAGACTTGATTAAGATACATAGGCATAGGCTGTTACATTTACAAACATAATCCTAGCCCAAAATAACGTTTGGAAAAAAAATCATTGTTCTGTTCGGAAAAATTGCAAGCGAGGAAGAGCTGCTACAAGAATAATCATTTACCCGAATAAACCGTTGAGTACCCTCGATTGGGCATCTTTGAAAATAATGCATGATTTAAAGCCTTTATAATAAAACAGTTTGGTACAGTTAATGTTAATAGTTAATGTTAACAGTTAATATTCATGCCCCTGGAGATCACATATCTTTTTTTTTTGTTTTTGAAATGTGTTAAACAAAACTTTTTTTCACGGGTTAGACAGCACGCCATGTGGCATCCTTACAAACATGTACACCATTTTCTTTCCACATTTCACATATTACACATCTTTCTTCTAACATATTCATTATAGCTCGAAACATTCGAAACGTTTAGAATTCTTTAGAGCTGAACATATCAAAATGCAGATTTTCTCTTTATTGAATGTGATCTTCAATTCCCAACCCTAATTATAATCTAAACTAAGTATGTGCCCATTTAAACGGAACGAAAATCTACATATACATGTATAGATAAATGCTCACAATAACTACTGAATTCGCGGAATTAAAGTGAGATGTGGCTCAGTAAATACCATTATTAATTAATACAGCTTAACAAAAATCTAATGCATAGTTCATGTTCCCAACTCGTTGCCTGCATAAATCGTCTTTCATTTGAAATCGATTCTCATACTTATCTTTAAAGTGACGAGATTGCGCCTATTCCCACTCGGCAAACAACCTCCTCAGGACGTCCTAATCACGTAGTTTTACGTCCCGACGTCCGCGACGCAATTTGGACGTCGCTAAGATGTTAAAAACGAGACGTCCCATCTATGTCATAAAATGACGTCAATGGGACGAATTTTTCGTGACGTGACATACTTACACGTCCACAGTGCGTCAATAATCAGACGTTGTAAGGACGTTCTATTAATGGCGTTCTGATGACGTTGCAAATTTGACGTCCCCTTGACGTACCAATATGACGTGGAAAGGACCAAATATTTTGGTCGGGACGTAATCGGACGTTCTTAGGACTTCATTGAATTCTTCATTAAAAGACGAACTTACGAAAAACACTTATTGTTTAAGAGCATTGCGAATACCCCTCCGAAAATTGAAAATTTTGATTTTTGACCACTTATAGTAGGAAATGTATTGATTTCAAAATGGAATA
>LQRL01159274.1:665-18264 GCA_001703475.1 Hydroides elegans
ACCCTGTCGTTGACTCGGAATTAAAGCAGCTTTTTAAATCAACTTCACACCATTTCAATCACACGCAGTGTAAAATAGAACCTACCTGCTGCAGTATAAAGACACATACAAGACTTTGTTTATATTGTTTAAATTCAGATAAAGTACATTTCATCGGGAAACGGTTATGACATTATTTAACGATTCCGATAAGTTCCATCGATCCATAAGATGCGTTAAAATTGTATTATTGGATTTGCTGTTTGAAAAAAAAATCACAAATCAAATGATACATTTACTTTTCCGAAATAACCAGTGCAAAATATTAACTAAACGGAATAACTATAGGTAAGAAAAGACAAATTTATTAATGACTATATACTAATTGAACGTTGACTCAAATCCATAAAACCTGATCGGGGCCTCCATTATATACTTCTTATACATTATTGATTTTATTTTCTTTTAATCAGTCGAATATTCTTTTAATTCGAAATGAAACTTGACTGTTTATTTGGGATATATCTAAAATCTTTATATGGCGACCGCATTTTTACATTAAAAAAATAGCAAGTGATTGCAGTAAGTTCAACTGTTTCATTCGATTACGTGTACAATATAATGCGGTTTTATGACACAAATTATTCGTAAATATGCATGAAAATGATAATAATGAAGACAAAACCAAATGATAAAAGGATGATTTAAACACTGACATAGATCAATTAACGTCGCGACGTTCAAATTCGACGTTTCCATGACGTTGTTTGTCGAGCAGATCCGATAATTAAGGTGCTACGGCAAACGGAGTTGTATAATCGACCATTGTTCCTCGGAAGAATTCTAGAAAAAATATAATAAAAACAATAGTTTAAAATTAGATAATGTGTTGGCTACATATATTTTCTGAAACAACAATGGAACAATAATAAGTCTCTTATCGATACGGATTTACTGGGTGTGACACTGTATTTATGCAAATTTTTAACGAACTTTAGGGAACTTTTAAATTTAGAATGGTATGGATAAGCCGACTATGTACATAAAGAGGAGACACACGTTTAGAACGCGAGAACGTATGTATATAAAGCGGGTTATGAGTATTGATTATCGAAGCTTGCTTTAGATTCCATCCATCAAAACTATTTGGCCAAATAAATAGTACATTTTAAAAAGCGCGTGTTATATTCGGTTAATAATTATTTTTTTCAAACCTATGAGTAAAACAATGTTACATCTACTTACGGCATTGAGGCGGCTTTTTCATGTGATAGCGGCCGCTAGATGCGATGACAATCTCGCATTTGTTTTCCTCCCCGTAATGCGCTTCACAAATCCCGTCGTCACTATTGAAATCGATGGCCCTGTGGATTAACCAAGTAAAACCATAATATTTGAAATCAATAGTATATTTATTTTGTTAACAAACCTACGGAAAATTATCTCGCGTTTGTTTTTCTAGTGGAAATGCGCTCCGAATATGCCAGCGTCACTGTGGAGATCGATCGCACTACGAAACCAAGAAACAGTATATCTGATGCATTACACTATGATTTATAATATGATGATTAATTTCTTGCAAGAATTAAAAATTGTAATTTTCTTACTCATACAAGCTTATCTTTGGTCTAGATTTTACTTCAAGATATTGAATTGTTGTCGCAACCTTGAAATCAAAATCGAACGCTTAATGATAAATATAATTAATGAAAGCTCAGCTGCAAATGATTTTGATTTGAAATATTTATTACATTTACCACCAAAATGACCAGGCCTTTAATTCAATTTTTACACTGCATAGAGTGTTGCCTTAGGCCCCGTTCACGCAAGCAAAAAAACGCATAAATTAAAGCTCGAAATCCATAAGCGTGCAACGACATTTGTATAAAAACATAACCTTTTTTCTGCTCATGCAAACAGTGGTTCTTTTCTATTGGCAATATTTACCAGTTATTTTGCGTGTGAACGCGGCTAAAATCTTCTATGTGTCGATTGTAAAAAAGAAAAACAACTTACACACAATCAGCATCGATCAGACACGCCATAACACAGGCATCACCATCCGTCCCTGGACCAGCTATGATCTGTGTGGCACCGGGCATGTACATCCCTGGGTAGATGGCCCACTGACTCGGAATAGCTGCAAAAAATGGTTAATGTACTATTGTAACCTATTTTTTAAAGGAAAATAAACGGTTACACACTTCTCAATTTTGCATGCATATTTAGCGATTACATGTGTACATCCCTGGGTAGATGGCCCACTGACTCGGAATAGCTAAAACATGATACGTTCATGTTGTTTAAACATTGAAATATAGCTGCAATGGAAGCAATAAAACATTGATATGTAGCTGCAATAGAATACTAAGCAATTAAAATATGATTATTGTGTTGGAGTGTATGGATATTGCGGAAATTTGTTAAAATCAGGCGGGTCAGCTTAATCAGTGGGCACGGAATCACAACGTCCAAGCTAGGATTAGGGTATGTTTTCACGGGAAGCGGAAAGGGGCAGAAGTGGTACTGATATGTTCTATGTAGAAGAGCAGTCCACGAGGTGTTCCTAAAAAAGGTGTTCCTTTTCAAAATTGATCTAGCTACAAACTTTCAAAAATTGCCATCTAGCTACACGAATTTAAGGAACAGCTTTTTCAGAAATTTGCTATTTTTTACGAATCCATTCGAAATTTTGTTTTTAAAATGATCTAGATACAAAATAGCTAGGCTTGCCAAATTGAAATGTTATTAAAAACCGGTTTTATATATATTAATTTCGATTTTCATTTTTCACAAAATATATTCCTCTTCGGTTTCTAGCTACGTAGATGAGCGCAACGAGGCCAGCTAGCTACAAAAATAGGAACACCTTTATGTAAAAATCATATTTCTTAATTTGACTATTTATTGCATGTT
This sequence comes from Hydroides elegans, assembly GCA_001703475.1. Taxonomy (NCBI): domain Eukaryota; kingdom Metazoa; phylum Annelida; class Polychaeta; order Sabellida; family Serpulidae; genus Hydroides; species Hydroides elegans. The sequence continues at coordinate 3,561 of LQRL01159274.1, forward strand.
TCAATTAATCAAGTGGTTTTATGTTCAAATTAACACTTTTTAGGTCGTGGGGTGCCCTTCTCTATATAACTTGGGTAGACTAAACCAAGCATAACAAAGAACGTATAGGAACTCTTGTCGCTCCTTTCCGCTTCCCATGTAAGAAGGCCCTAATGTAAGTATGTAACATGAAAAAAGAGATGTGTTATTTAAAAATTAAATACGATTTGCTTGAAAATATGCTAACATTTTTAAAATGCATAATTTCAGTACAAATACAGGAATGCAAAACATACTTTTATGAATATGCAACTTCAGTATACATAGAAGAATATGTAATTAAGCGAAACATATATGATAAAAAAGTTAATATGAAACAAATAAAGCATCAATAACTAAAAAAGGAAGAGCATATCAAAATCTGCTCAAGCACCACAAACTCAACTTGCCTTTATCACCTGAACTCAAATCAAACCAAAACCAAAGTATTCTTAAATCAAATGGTATAATGACAATGTGTTATTTCATTTTTTATATCAATATCATATTTATTTTTTTCACTTTGATGTTTTATTTTTTATTTTATATGTTATGTGGTGCTTGAGACTAAACATTTGATATGCTCACCTGATATATTTGCATCCCTTAGAACATCAGCTAACGGATCATGCAGAGGAGTTGGTGTTTGGATCTGTAGACCGATAGTGAGGGGTAGTACAACATTAGGCGGGGAAGTCGGTACTGTTTCGGGTACTGTGGGTATTGGTTGCGGTACTGTCGGTATAGGTTGTGATACGGTTGGTACTGGTTGTGGTACTGTGGGTACTGGTTGTGGTACTGTGGGTACTGGTTGCGGTACAGTCGGTACTGGTTGTTGTACAGTTGGTATTGGCTGTGGTACTGTGGGTACTGGTGGTGGTACTGTAGGTACTGGCTGCGGTATTGTGGGTACTCGTTGTGGTACTGTTGGTACTGGTTGTAGTACTGTGGGAACTGGCTGCGGTACTGTTGGTACTGGTTGCGGTACTGTGGGTACTGGATTTGGTACTGTAGGTACTGATTGTGGTACTGTGGGTACTGTTTGCGGTACTATGGGTCCTGATTGCGGTAATTGTGTGTTTGGTACAGTCTGTGTTGCCGAATAAGAGTTTGCTGTAGAATCTGTTCCATTTTCTAGAAGCATCGGTATTGTTGTAGCGACCAATCCTTGAACGGTTACTCTTGTTGTTGGGTCTAATACGAAAGGGGTAACTGGTTGCGCAAGTTGATTATCAGTTGGATCCCTGTCATCACTCGTTGCCGGATCTGATGTAGCCAGGACATCGGGACTGCTATTTGATGATGTACCAAGACTTGCTTGATTATTATTTGTATCGACGATATCATTGCTTCTTACTAGAGTAAGGGGATTCTCTATAGCTACATGACCACTAGTTCTCGCAAAGAATTCGGGTTGCAAGGCATTGTCATTTCGACCTGGTGTTTGCGTGGATAGAACTGTATGGCCTGTGGTGCTCTCATGTGCTGATGGATTGATACCGGAATTTGCCGAAGCTGTTGGTACATCGTTGTTATGTTGAGATTCAATTGGATGTCCACTGGTACTTTCCACATGTCCAACAGATAAAATATGTTCTGTTCTGCCAGGACTATTGGTTGTTTCAGCATCATGTCCATTTGTCTTCTGAACGTGTGTGGATATAGTAGTGTATGCAGTAGTGGTAGCAATTCTACCCGAGTAGGTATTATAACCAGTAGTTGTACCCATATTATGGTTCGATTCCAATGTGCGACCAGTGGTACTGATTATATTTCCTGATCCTAAATTTTCAGCAACTTCAGAATTTTCAGGGGGTCTGCTATTGAAAAACTCAGGACCAAACGTGGAAGACATTTGAATGTTATCATGAATCATGTCAGTCGGACTTCGCTTGTCCCGTATGACATTAAAATCCAGTCGGTTGTCTTCAGGCTGACCTGCTTAAAATACCCGTAAACCCATAATGATAATCAATTTTGTTATAACTAGTCATGTTAGATGTTATTTTGTTCAGCTTTAAAACACGACACAATATTGTTAACGGCCATATAAAATAATTGCTGTTAAAACTTTACTTCTTTAATCAACTTTCTCATATTGTTTTTTTTTATTGAGCATGAAACTGAGTTTATGTGTTATATTCATTTGATTATATACATGTAATTGACTGTGTAATTGACTTAATAAATAGCTTAGGTTAGACATCAAACAAAGTAAACACCAAACTAGATGACTGAAATATTGATGCATATAGAAAAATAAAGGTACATTACATCATATTATTTCTAAAGTGAAAAGAAAGCATAGGAAATACATGAGAAAAATGATATTTAAAATACTTACTTGATGGTCCCATATGGTTGATGGCCATGAAATCAGGACTGTCAGGTGCTGGGTATCCAACGGAGCCAGCTGTGGTTCCTGGGGTTCCGGTTGGAGGGAAGGGGGTGATCGGAGGAGGTAGGGTGGGAGCTGCGAAATAAAAACATAAGAAACATGTAAACGAGTAAAGACTTGATGGTCCCTTATGGTTGATAGCCATAAAGTCTGGACTGTCGGGAGCTGGGTATCCAACGGGGCCAGCTGTGGTTCCTGGTGTTCCGGTTGGAGGGAAGGGGGTGACCGGAGGAGGTAGGGTGGGTGCTGAAAGAATCCATACATGATAATGCAATGTGTTGGACTTGCAACAACAAGATTTCCCATGCACAAAGGTGTTACGTCACGTCCAAAGGAAACTATATGTTCCAGACCTATTTTGTTATCACATGTATCTCCAGTTATAATAACAACTATTATCAACATTATTTCCATAAGTGTTAACGTATTTCGGACAAATTTAAAAAATAGAATATATCTCAAGTATATAACATATATCCTAGTTATATGTCTTGATTAATTTATGACCATGTATAGTAAAATTTAAATATACAAGTATAATCATTTTGTAGAGTAGACGTCTCTGCAGATCAACAGTCATGAATGAGCAATATAATATTGAATACAAACCACTCAAATCATTATCATAAAACATAAAAAATCAAAACAAAGAGTAATGTTTAATGTGTAATGTATAAAGTCATTTTACTTGATCTGTTTTGCAAATAAAAGGCAGAATTTGTGGAAATCAAAAGCAAAACAAGATAAACAAAAACTATATGAGATTGGAAAAAAGATTTAAATATTAAAAAATGATAAACTGACAAATATCGTTAATATACAGTTCCATATAATGAGTGCGAATAGAAGTAAGTGTTACATTTACTCTTTCTAAAATATCATGTGATCTTACACTCATTGACTAGAACTCTAAAACTAAATGTCTAGAATGAGACATAGAGACAAAATGTCTATTGTAAATGAGATCAAAACAGCTACCGGATTTACTATATCTATATAAGTTCTCAATATGCGTTTTATTAAAGGTAAGTTAATAATGTTCAGTTCATCTCGAAAAGAAATATTCGTATACTCACTACAGATGACGCGACTGTAGTGCGTGCAGAAATCCTTGGTGCGCAGTTCGTTGCAAATCGTGGCCGCAGTGTGCATGTAGCATCCCCGATTGCGTTCGTCGTAATCAACGCCCTGGCATACACCTTCGAAAGCAAAATAGCATATTCTATATTACTTACGAAGTTTACCTGTGTTTATCACTTACACATTTTGTCTAAGACAACCATTTAAGCTTAGACATTGAATAGCATATTGATTAAGATTTTGATTGTTCACGCGTTGACGATATATGGAAAGGAATTATATCCACGTAATGACCAGATAACTATTATATGTGGAGATGGGTATTTCGGAATGTGACCAATATAACTGAAAACTATTCATGATCTTAATTAGGAAAAACCGATGAATACCTAAATGGTGCGGTCAGCGGCTCTTTCCGACTGGTTCAAAATACAATCAACCTGGCGGAATAAGATTCCGCTGATCTTACTTAGGTCTTAAAACCAAATTCATAAATGCAGACACAAGCCCCAAAAAGCCGCTGAACGCACCATAATGCATAATTTGCGGTATCCTGTATCAACTTACTGGCAAATGTCTGAGCGCACATGATCAGACATTCAGCGGCACTGCAGTCCGTGCAAATCTCACTTCCGCCCAACGCGTGGAATTTGCCCCTGACTTCGGCAATGTCGTTATTGGTTCCTGTAAAGGAAAATTGAGTCAATGACTCTTTTAGCAGGTCTTAATTGAAATATTTATATGATCGCCTCATGTTTATGACTATCACTGCAAACTTTAAATGTTATAAAATGAGGTTATGTTTATTTAAAACATCTACAATCAATAGTTCAGCATCGTCAAGAGATATACAAAAGCTGGACTGCAGAACACGGAATAAAACATAAGAACATTGTCAAATATTTTATAGGGATACCAACAGTCAAGATAAAAATTTGGTTGTCAAACCGTCATTGTGAATCTCTCCATGAATCATTTACCTTATTTGCACACATACTTGTAGAGTTCACCTTTGATATCCAAATTCGATTAAGTGGTGATTCCCTCCTATTTTTCAAGTCATCCCCAATCAAAACAATTCTTACCGTCAACACATGGTGCCCTCTTATAATGCCTACAAAACGGCTTTGGCGTCGGATCCATACAGTATGTACTCGTGTTGTGTGCAAAGCACTCATTCGTAGCAATGTTGTAATCGACCGACAAACAAGTCGAAAACATAAGGCAAGCATCCAGACACTGGCGCTCGGACACAGCGTTCTCGATCAAGACACCATCTAAGATGTGGTATCCTTCGTCTATGCTAACGAAACCTGTATGTGAAAAGATGGAACAATTAGTAGTGATAAAATGGGAGTTAAGCAACAAACTGATAAGAACATAAGGTACTTAATCAGGACGCCATCGAATGTTATAACTTTCGTCTATGCTAACGAAACCTGTATGTGAAAAAATGGAACAATTAGTAGTGATAAAATGGGAGTTAAACAACAAATTGGGGAGAACGTCAGGCACGCATCCAGGCATTGACGTTCGGACACAGTGTACTTAATCAGGACACCGTCGGATGGTATAACTTTCGTCAATGCTAACGAAACCTGTAGGTGAATTATAAATGAAAAATTAGTAGTGATAAAATGGGAGTTCATGAACAAATAGTGAACAAGCGGAGAACATCAGGCATGCATCTAGCCACTTGCGCTCAAATACAGCGTTTTCGATCAGAACACCGTCTAAGATGTGATAGCATTCGTCGATGCTTACAAAACATGTACGTTAATAGAAAATAAACAAATAGTAGTGATAAAATGGGAGTTAAGCAACAGATTGTGAACGAGTGGAGAACGCATCTAATCTAAACGAGAGCTTCAAATCCTCCTCTTCCTACATGTATATTACTGTTTTAAACGGTTTGTGTGTTTTAAATATACTCTTATTGACGTGGCTTCTACTTGGTAAATGGTAATTGGCTATTCTCCCTTTGGCACTTGTTCCCTCCTTCTAATATATATTATACTTTATATTAGAATATATGCTTTATGCTACATCATTTATTACTGAACTCCCAATTTAACACTACTGGATATCTTTTGAAAAAAATAGTCATTTAGATAATTAGAAATTATGAAAATATGTTTATGACTCTGCCTTATAAATACTGATAAAATAGAACTGACCCTGTGGCACTTCCAGAGGCGTAAATGTTGTCATCGTCGGTGTCGATGGTTCTTCGCTGGTCGTCGGTGCCGGCGTGATGGGTGAATCGGTGGTCGGACCTTGAACACCAGTAGAAGTCAAAATTCCAAGGTCAATATATATGTATATAAATATATATAATGTTTCTATTATATTAACTTATATGAGCTCTCTGTAGCATAGTGGGAACGCATGGTTGAAGAAGCCTTTTATTCAATAATAATTGTAAATACTTAAGTGTGGAGGAACAAGGATAAGACAACTATTAGAACCAGTTGTCATCGTGGGTGTCGATGGACTTTCGCTGGTCGTAGGGTCGGGGATGATCGGTGAGTCCGTGGTCGGACCTGTGTTCAAAACAGTAAAATCGATTTTCGTGGTATTACGAACTCAATAAAGCGGCGTTTAATGTATTTTAACGTATAACATGTGAAACAGCATTTTTCATATATGTAGTTTATAAAATTTATTGTAATATATCTTCACCTGTAATACCTTAAAAAAAGCCGCGTTTATGGTGTAATACGATGAAAACGCGTAATACCACGAGAAAATATTCTAGAACCTTGTTTAACCAAACAGCTTGGGACCGACATACGGATTTACCTATTTTCGGTTTATCCGATGAGCATTTAGAGCTTCGGGTCATAACATTTGCTCAATTCAAGCAATAAATATGTTTATTACATGGTCAGGGTGCATCGCTTAAAGAAATGATAAGGAAAAGCTATGATGCAATATTTCTGTGTATTGCACCCGGACTATTTTCCGATTGAACTTCCGAAATCAAATTTTCATAATAAAACAATATAAACATGAATTGATGTTTAAATGATTGATTTCACATAGATTGTATTCTCATCCTAGATCATTTATAAGCGTACCATTTTATAATCCACCCTGATTGTCAATATTGTTGAATATATTATATTATCGCCCACTATGACATGACAAAAATTAACTTCTTTTCAGTAACGATTTTCTTTGTTATTCCATGTAATAAAGGGAATACAATATTCAGATTCAATATTGCTAGATGTTTATTGCACTCAGGGGTCAAATTGGATGCACTCAGCCTTCGGCTTCGATGCATCCAATTTGACCCCTTCGTGCAATAAACACCTAACAATATTGACCCTTCATAAGGTATTCCCATATTATCCGTGTTCGGTTTAGCGAGGTTTCACTGGTACGTTCATGTTAATGGTCTAACTACAGTAGAACCTCGTTAAATCAAACAGCTTTGGACCGGCAAAAAACATACGGTTTAACCGATATTCGGTTTATCCGATAAGATTTATAAAGAATATTAAGTGTTTTTGATTTCAAAATGTACTGGGTTTAAAGCTATAATTCAGTCTATCCGTGTTCGGTTTACCTATCAATTTTGATAAGACTGGCAAACTATTGAATTATTTCGTTTTTACTCAATATGCTCACGTCATTGCCTTAACGGTTTACGCTTTTATCAAGTTTTATGGCACTTGCTAAATTCATGATGTGTTACTTGTTTCAGCTGTTAAATATTATCTAAAGCACTATAACCAAGCAAACATAATTTTGTATTGCAAAGTTAACATTTACTCATTTATTCATCACCTTTCTGTATAATTGCCGGTATACAAAAGGTGGAGCATAAAACTAAATATAAATATAACTTGTGTTAGCGTTAGACGCTTAACGTTAAAGGCTAAACGATAAACGCTAGCCTATGAATGAATGCCCACATACATGTATGTTAATGGCATTAAAAACGTATTATACACTGTAAGTGTTTATCATAACCGCTAGAATGCCTACCAACATGTAAAATCACAATTTCTTCAATTTGTTTTATCTTAGATAAAAATTCTTCTACTTTACAGTTCACCAACCAACCAACATGTAAAATCACAATTTCTTCAATTTGTTTTATCTTAGATAAAAATTCTTCTACTTTACAGTTCATTTTAATTAAACTCTTCCAGTTGTTATAATAAGATTTACTTTCTATTGACTCTCTGAAAGGGCACTAAAAATAAAGTAGGGTGAAGATGGGATGGGGATGGGCAAAAGATCGAAGGATGATAGGGCCAGAGGGTGAGGGGGACAGATAATCAGAGGGGGATCGAACGGGGAACGAGAGGGACGGAGAATGTAGGGGAAAGTGGGATAAATTACCCATCAATAAAGGAGGCGACTCTAAAGAGAACGACCATCAGACCTCATTGAGGTCGGAAAACCACAATGTGAGTCGCCTCCAAGGTGTGATGCTACAAACCACTGTGTTATTACATAAATGCAAAAGTATAACACAGCGGTTGAAAGTCGATATTGATTTGATCAACTTCGTTGATATACTATCTTAAACACTTAGTTCAATGGTGTGTAAAGTTATATCTTAATTTCGTTCAAAATTCGTTTTACATTTGTGATTTGCAACACCATTATGTTCATTTACTAAAATCTATGAGTCTAAATAGGAAGCAAGCCCCAGTCCGGTTACCGTAATCCAGTCCGGAGCAACTCGGTTTTTTTTTCAAACACGCCATGAACCATAACGTAATGTTTGTTAAATGAATCAAAATGTATTTCAAACATCTAATACAATACTTACACTGCTCCGTCAGCCTATAATGCGTACAATACGGTTTGATCACGAACTGCGCGCATTCACTCTGTATATTATGGAAGAAGCAAGCCCCAGTCCGGTTATCGTAATCCAGTCCGGAGCAAAGCGGGTTTTCAACACAGGCCATTAGGCAGCCATAGGCGTCAGTAGTTGCATTGTAAGGAATGCCGTTAAGAAGGTGGTAGCCACGGAATGTCTCTGTTAAATATTGAAATAAAACATTTAGAATCATATATAAAATGTATTAAAGTGCATAGTATTTTATTGTGTATTAAAGAGGTGGTTAGGGTGGCTCATGCTAAAGCATAATGACATCATACTACATGTATGTATGCCATTGAGTTGTGGTAAATTCGGAAGGTTTGCGGTGAAAAAGCAGATTTTTTTAGTAAGTCTTTTATGGTATAATATAAGGCAAAACGTTTATTATTGTGTTAAATATTTCGGTTAATATTAGCCGCGGAAGGTCTCTGCAAAATAGCATAAATAAATGTGTTTATCAATTTATGATATTCATATATATAATCATTGACTTGTCCAGTTATCGTAATTAATCCAGTTCTCTAGCACTGCGGATGTTTGAAACTTGTCGTAGACGTCTGTAGTTTTGTTGCTGCGTATTCCGTAGCCTCTGAAAGTTTCTGCGAAAAAAAATCTAGTATATTATGTTTCCATACTTAATTCAGGGGTGATAGTGTCCGAAGGAGGCAAACGTAGAAGTCTATGCATAAGTTGTGGGATCGCGTTTCCTTTCTTCACTAAAATTTGAAATATGCCGGTGCTAAGTTAGAAATGATCCGCTCTGCAAGAACATAATTTCTGTTCTCCAGGAATTTTGCTCGTGGGGGGATTTAGCTCGCAAATTACATGTTTCACCTAATAAACAAAGTTAAACGCAAATGTAGGTTAAAAGCCTATTTTATGTGTCATATATAATTTGAGCACTTCACATCCACATCAACTATGTAAACTAATTCAAATTACACATGTAAATTCAGGATGTCCGCAAAGCAAGAGCTTCCCCATTAGCTTAACCCTACAACAATCAAAACGCCTAAATGCAATTACCATCGTTTTTCCGTCGGGATGAATATAAACATTTATTAAGGACGACCGCGGGCCTCAAATGAATTTGTATTCCCTTTGGTGCTGCCGGTAGGGAAAGAGAATACAAAATAGGTCAAATATGATGACAACTTAAGTGACATCACCAACTGAGATAATATAGCGTAAAATTGCATTGTTCGGACGAGTGGAATAATAACTAAAGGTATACTTAGTATTTATCGCTGTTTGTGCCATTTGTAATTTTGTAGCTAGCTACCATCATATTTCAAAATGTGAATCGTAATCAACTTCAAGATTTTATAGACAAATCTTCGCATATAAATTTAAGCGTTGAGTAGTAATTTGGCATCGTTTGATTAAGTATCAAACTGATCTTGTAAATTAGTATACACATAAATTAAATCCCTGTGGAAACAAAGAGCTCTCTGAACTATATTAAAGTAAATAAAATAGAAGAGTAGGGCATATTTAACATTAACCCTAAAACCAGCGAAATTGAAAGAAGGGTACCTCAGGAGCTGTTCCTCAAAAAAGGTGTTCATCAGCAACTCTCAGCTGGCTTGGAGATTTTGAGAAAATTCGTTCTAGCTTGAAGATTTTAGCAGTTTGAGGAACACTTTTTTTGATAATTTCTTTATTTTGTGATAATTAATGAAAATAATTTATTGCAAATTGATCTTAATTGCTTCCAATTGCCTTATAACCTGTTATTTGTTATCAATGATAGGTCATTTAGTAAAATTCAGCAGTTTGATTATTGCAAAAGGTGTTCCTTTTCTGCTCCAAGCTGGCTAGAAAGAGAGGAACAGCTCAGCTGGCTTTGAAAAAAATGAACATCTTTTTACAAAATGTTTATGTTCAAAAAGGAGTAATTTGTTGCTGTGGGTCTTAGTAAAGTTGTTTTAAGGTAATTTAACAACTTTTTAAAAAATGTGTCATGGGGTGCCCTTCTTGAAATGGTGGTGATTAAAATACAGTGACGATACCTTTGTGTGTTCAATTAATTATGTCAAGTTGTCCCTTGTTCCTTTGTCATATGTTTGATTTTTGGACCAATGTTTGACACTTTTCCCGAAAGAATTTTACCATTTCTGTCAGGTTCTTTCAAAATTCATTGGCTTAAGAGGGATATCGACTTGGGTTCTAGGGTCGTCATTGTGCACCCCAGAATTAAATTCTCTAAATTTGCAGCAAACGAGCTATGTTCTAACCGGAAAAATTATACTTTAGTAAGAACAAAAGAGGAAGCAGTCGCAGGAATAGTAGTTGTTTTAACCGTGTTATAGCGGCCAAAGTGGTCGAGGGAAAAGGGTTACTATAATGATAGTTGTTAAGGAAAATTCAGAAACTTAGCAGTTATGTACGATTGAGATTTCAGGATAGGAAGACAAATTCATTAAATTTAAATTATAAATGTCGATTCTCTTGTAATAACCCGGTACGGATGCGAAACCAAGAACCTTGAAATTATGAGGCTAGCGCTATATACAGCACGAAACTTAGGCTTTCACAATAAGGGTCAGTTCACACGGGAAGCGGCAAGCGGCAGGAGCATCCCTAGTCTTGTAAAGAATATAAAAGTATATTGCCGTTTGTCGCTTAAGTCCCGTGTTATTTGGTATTGTCGACGTATGGAAGTTGTTATATGTGGTTGCACAGTAGTTGCAGGGACAGCCGTAACAGGGATCGTGCTATATCCTCGACCAGCATTATAGCGGTCGAAGTGGTCGAGTGAGAAGGGTTTCATGATGATATCGCGCTTACGTATGAAAGTTGGTTTTCGTTCTTACGCGGTCGGTGGATGCGGGTTAAAAATGTTGAATGAACAACTATTTTGGTATTAACGAATAAAAGTATAACTCTATGGCAGCAAAATAGTCATATTGAAAATACATCATGAAGATGCCGTACATATGGAAGTTATTGGCACGAAGATGGGCATTTCAGATGCTCGAAGCCGGAGGCTGAGGGCATCTGAAATGAACGTCTGAGTGCCAATGACTCCATATGTACGGCTTCTGAATGATGTATTTTGTTTATTACATGTCAATAAAAGCAATTAGAATGCCATTTTAGTGTGGTTTTCATTGATTGTAATTAGAGAGTGCCGATACAGCATTGTATTGCCCTCCAGTGCCATTTCTATCATTTTCTTTATATTTCGATTTCCAACATGTAATAAAATGGAGTTCCTCACGTATAAATGTTGGTATCTGAGGTTGCACAGTTGTCACTGGGGCAGCAGTAGCAGGAATCGTGGTTGTCTCAACTGGAGTCGTGGCGGCCGGGGTGGTTGGAGCCTGAGTGGTTGTAGTGGTTGTGGTGGTAGTTGTAAAGACATCATCGTCATCGTCATCTGTGATAAATAGATAAATAAAACTTGATTGCAGTTTGATTGCAATTTGTTAATGATATTAGAATTGTTATTTCAAACATATATATATCAATTATTTCTTTTTGTAATTGGAGTTCATATTTCATAATATTTTCAATGAATTGTGTGTATAACAAATAGATCAGCATATATCACTAATGCTCAGGTGAGACGACAAAGTTACTTGCTTGCTTCTGAAATACACTATATTTTCAAAGAACATGTTATTGAATAATTTATATTGATCTGGGTAATAATTATTCCAACCTACCACATGTAACAAAGCGGTAGTGATAGCATTGGTCCTTCCTTTGCACTGAGCTACATGACATATCTTGAGAATGGAAGTAACATGACCTAGAAGAGAAGAGCTCACTTGTATTTGTACGGGACGTACATTGCACGGTGTATTTGGATATGACGTGGAGAGAACGACCTACTATTGGCCCATATAAAAGTTTTTTTTTCGGATGTCCTTTGACGTCCCGGCGTCCAATTAATTGTAATTCTTACGTCCGACTCAGACGCGACGTCAATACGTCACGCGACCTCAATAGTTTCTTCGTCCGCGGCCAATGATAACGAAAACGTCATGGGCCCAAAAAGGGCGTCCACTCAACGTCCGTAGACGTCTTACTGAATGGGTATTTTCCCTTAATCATTTTGTATAAATCTATCAAAAATATTATATTTAACTGATGTTGCTAATTGCATCCGGTCTCGTATGAAAGTTGATGCCTACTGTCGTCACATGACATCAAGACACTAAGCTCAAGATTATTTGCTTAAGAGTATCATATTTGACCCGTCTACTCGTTTGATATTAAATGAAGTACATGTAGGTGCTCAAAGGCTACTATAAATTTTCGTTGTTTTTTTTTTTTTAATGCTTCTAGACTTAAATCAATTTTCCATCAATACAGCACAAGTAATAATGTTTCTGAAATATCATAAAAATATCATTACTATGTTCTTTTATGATCTACTACTCGAAGTTTGACGAACATTGGATTCGACCTGCTTATGTAACATTCTAATTCGCTATCAATATAACATGCATGACTGCGTAAAATATATCATTTTTTGTGTAATATTTTATAATAATGAATTGTGTTCTCCCGTCTGATAAATGCCATGTCAACCCTTTTATTGTATACCATGTCTTTATTGTTGCACATGTACAAAGCATACATAAAACGCAATAAAAGAAGGAAACATATATAACGTGACCTGTTCGTACTCACTTCGCTAACAATTATACCATCTCATTCATTAAAACAAAAGTAGGCTTGCAATATAAATTGAATTGCAATGATTCACATAAATGTATATGTATGGCTCACTTATTGTCACAAAAAAATCTTAATTATGACAAACATATGATTTAGTTAGTTAAAAGAGATATTTATTATGCATATATGGAGCAAATAGTTTTCACAAAATGGGCTAAACATCTTCAGTGTATTCTCAATATCTACTCACCTGTCCACGGCGTTGAAATCAAAGGCATCACAAGTGGGCGAATGCAGACAATTAAAGAAGCACGTTGTGAGGTCTGTGGCACCAGGTTGAATAGCACCGTTTAGGGCATGCATATTAGGCAGAACTTGCTCGATTTCTAAAAAAAAGCAAAACATCAAAAGAAACACTCAAAATGCCGCACATATATTTTCTTTTAGAAGATTAAAACCTTTTGAAGTCGGTGGCACAGAGTTGAAGATCCCCGTTAAGGGCATGCGTATTCAGCAATACCTGTTCTATCCCTTTAAAAAGAAGAGAAAGCAACTTAAAATTTTAATTTTGCCTTTGTAAGATAACACGTCATAGGGTCTATGGCACCAGGGTTTAAGATCGCCGTTGAAGGCATGCATATTCGGGAGAACTTGCTCAATTTCGGTTTAAAAAGAATAAATTAGAAAAAAATATAGAATAGGTTTAACTAATTATTGTAAAGGCGTTTTGAGGGCGGTGGCCTAGGTTAAAGCTCACCGTTCAGGGTTTGCATATTCGGCAGGACTCAAAAATGCAAACAAACAATAGAGAAATCATAGGATGTATTTTAAATTTATAGTTTTCAGAAAAAAATCGGTAGAGATCGGTAGCACACGGTTGAAGATGCATATTCGGGAGGACCTGTTTAACTTCTGTTTCAAAAATACAAAAAAAATAAAACCTTTTTATAAACTGATAAAGCAGATCAAGATAAGAATACGTCTAAAATACAAATTGCTAACCGCATAATTTTTTTTTGATTTTGAAAATTCGTTTTTGGTCGGTGGCTAAAGGTTGAAGATCGCCGTTCAAAGCATGCATATTCGCGAGAACTTGCTCAATTTCTAAAACAAAATAAAACAATTAAAGAAAAGCTCAAATGCAACATATATATTTTTAATGGGAAAAATAATGCGTCTTGAGGACCGTGGCACTGCATATTTAAAATGTGATAAAGAGAAAGATGTATTATCCACTTATTGACCACATTTTATAAGAAATGATTTGGTTTGAATTTTGATTGACAGAGAATTACTAGTCATTAAACCATCGTATCTTCACAGTTTATGCATAAATCATTCTAAAATGATATAATGCTCTTTTCCTACCATTATTTAATGCAAATATTGATCAAATCGAGGCACACTCCGAACTAGTACTATTAGTTGGTCATTCACTTTTTTGCCATAATGCTGAAAACGTCATATAACATATATATTATCAATCTAATGGAAATAAAATTGCTCATGGAAATTCACTGCATCGAAACAAATGCCTGAATATCAAAACTTGCCTAGAATACGGAATACATAGGACTGTATATCCTGATAGGCTTAGTCAATACTTTCAGTCTTTTAAAATAAATTTAATATACATGAACGTTGAATATGCCCTGCATTATGCAAATATAGTAACAAAGGATACAGGGTTATATTATATCTGCAAGCCCCCCCCCCCCTCCCCAACG
>LQRL01159275.1:6274-17997 GCA_001703475.1 Hydroides elegans
CCAAAATTGCAAAGCCCTTTTGCAGCTACACTCTCATCCTCTCTCTTGGTTGCTCATTTAGGTAGGAATGAGTATGTATACAACCTTTTTTATTTACAGTGGCGCGCACTCCCAACTTCTCGAGACAAACGCTAAACGCTAAACGTTAAACGCACAAACGCTAAACGCTAAACCCTTAAACGCTAAACGTTACACGCTAAACGCTAAACGTTAAACGCTAAACGCTAAACCATAGCCATCCACAGGTGTGAAGGGTATATAAAGGACTGCATATTAGTGCTTATCTTAATTTCTTATATGCCCTTTCATAAAACGCTAAACGCTAAACGCTAAACGCTAAACGTTACACGCTAAACGTTAAACGCTATATTCTTATCTTGCAAACCCTTAAACGTTAAACGCTAAACGCTTAACGTTAGAGAAATCGAGAAGTTAAGCCTGCGCGCCACTTAAATAACACGTTGAATTAAATGAGCTTGATCCAATTTTAAGGCACCCATCGTTCTCAAGTTTTAGTAAATATGAATAAAGATTATAGGATTGCTATGCCATAAACATCCTCTCAAAACCAGGTTTGATATTATAATATTCAGGTTAGAAATATACATATTTTATTCTATTGCCCCTCGATAGCAAAATGTTGAAAGTACCAGTACCCGGATCGGAAGACGCTAATAAAGCTCCAAACATCTGCGTTCAGAAGTTGCTTTCACCAAGTTGAAGTTGTTTAAACAAAATGAAGTGTGCTTTATTCTGAGCAACTGAAACAGATAATTGTAGGAAATTCACCACAGACTATATCATAGCCTACTCCTAATGGAAATATGAATATTTGAAGAGCCCAGCAATTTCAAATGACAATACCAATTAAGCAATGACATGTCCCATTCCAAATCGAATATTGAACTTTGACCCTATGTCTTCCATTTAATGTTTTACTGTATGTCATTACACCACAAAATCCACTAATAAGGATTCTTGATACATGATAGAGCGGCAGCAATACCTTATAAATAAATTGTGGATGAATATAATTTTGATGTTCTGTGACATTGTTGCATCCCGTTTTATTGGGCTTGCAGATACTAAATTCGAGCACTTTAAAAAATGAACCCAGATTCGTATCATTTACTTTTCTAGAGTGGGCAACTCTGATACCCTCAACAAATCCACGTGGATGTTTTATAGAAAAAGGGGAATGTATAAAATCAGTACATCCCACTCGGCAAGGGTGGTCCATAGTACGTCGCATTGGGACGTGACGTTGAGATGACGACCTACTTTGGGCCCGTATGAAAGTTTTCCGGACGTTCGTTTACGTCCCGGTGTCCGTAGAACGTAATTCCTACGTCAGATTCGGGCGCACCGTCGATGCCACGTCTTTTCTAAGTCCGCGACTAATAAGGACGTCTGGATAACTTTCATACGGGCCCAGGGTAGGGCGTCCGCTCGACGTCCGTGGACGTCTCGCCGAGTGGGATAGTAATAGCTTAAAGTGTGTTGTTATGGCCATGCAAATACAAAATAAATTACCGTATTTTTGCATTCTGGAATAATCAGCAACTTGAAGGGAGGCGAAAAAGACCGACATCACATTAACATATATATATTTATATCATTATAAGAGAAGAAGAATGATTATACATAAACACTATGCATGTCAACAGTTTTCATCTACAGATATTATTATTAATAATTGCATCATTTAAATAGAGCCCTTCTTATAAAGCTCCTGCTATGCCATATATACACGCGCTGTTCCCAATCTCACCCTTCATTGCCCATGTAAATCATACGGATCATTAGGACTTCCCGTATTACTTCAATTGATTTACTCTTACAAATGATAATTCGCATCCCAAAGTTTACCTTTTTTCTTTACCCTTCTTTGCATCGGTCGTGTCAAAGTGGATTATAAATCTAGGGCACTATAAACACACGTATTTTCCTTATTTTCATTTTTTAGGAACTCGTTTTCTTTTCCCCTTTCCGCTCTGTCTTAATTTCCCGGATATCTCAAATGGTTTTTGCATCCCAGATCAGCAGTGTAAATAATATTTTCCAGGAGAACGGATTAAAAGCTACTAAATATTCATATTTCACATATATTTTGAGAAATGTAGATTTTCAATCATATACTGGATTTCCAAAATATATATTTGTGTAGTATTACACATGTATATGTGAATGAAACGAAAATGACGCATGACTAGTAATTCATTATATCTGAACAAGTAGAAATTGAATCGTTTTGATATCATAGTATCTGATTCATTGAAAACCTAACAAGTATTATTATCGATTTGCGAGGCACTGTGGTATATTAACGCTGTTTTACAGGGCAATTTTTAATGGTTTGCGGGCTTTTAATGAAAACAGCGGGCCGAAAGTTACATTTGAGCCCGCTAAATTGGGTTTCAAATGAAAACGGCCCGCTTGCTTGTTTCAAAATATATTTCTTCCCCTTAAATGCTATATTTTTTACTTGTAACGGCGTTTCACTTGGTTATTGTTAATTATTTGATAAACATTAACTGTTACATTAAAGGTGGATATTCTTAGTTGAAAAATAAGTGGCAAAATACATAAAACAAATCTAAAATTTAGAAGGGACATCGATGGGATTCGAACCTGGGTCGCAAAACATTAAACTTAGCTGTCACGCACCTAAACCACTAGGCCATAGGAATGCTGTTGAATTGTTGCTTTTAAATTACAGTTATAATTTAAAAATCAATAATTGGTAAAACAATGCAATATGCTAATGAGATGCAATTGAGTACCCGTATAAGGTAAATCGATATTAAAATGAGTGTGATTGTGCTCAAGTTCATTGCAATGGGGAAAAAGTAGTCACCGATGAATTCATCAGATATCTTAGTTATTTTGTTCATAAGTGAGATTCATTGTTTTCTTTTTTTCTCGAATATATTTTATAAGATATGCAACATCAATACAATTGTACAAACATTGTCAATTTAAAGTTGGTATAATTCATTTTAAAAGAAAATAGCGTGTATATGAAATCGGAAGTGGACAAATGTGTGTACCTCTTAAATCAATAATAATAGTAATCACATTGTTTTAGCCGGCGTTAATGAAATTTGAGTCCCTCAGTTTTCATTTGAAGCCCTTTTTTATCATTTGAATCCCTCACATAACATTTGAGTCCCTCGCAAGCTCGGGCCTCAAATGATATGTAGCGGGCTCAAATGATAAAATGCGGGCTTCAAATGAAAACATCGGGCCTCAAATATCATTAACGCCCGCTAAAACAACGTGATTGGTATAATCATATATTTAATATTCGTTTTGCATTTGAATCGGTATGATTATTGCTTTTCAAACAAGCATCATATGATATTCACATATTTCATATACCTTTGCATTTAATTTCAAGAGATCCTTTCGCAACCAGACTATTTAACAATATGTAATTATCATACACAGCGTATATACACTAGAAAGTACTATCGCAAACAGGCAAAGATTTTAATAGTCTTTGAAAACCTTTATATACATTTACAAGCAAATATTTACATATTTAAAGTCGACACTTGCAATGTAAAAGCTCCAAATTATAAGTGCTTTTACACTATCATAACATAGATTTTATATTTGATAGACAATATAATGTCGAAATACAATAAGGATATCATTAACATAGTTTTTTAATCAAACATAATATACTTTTCAAATCTAAATTTCGCTTTGCTCCGTACTTAATTGTCCACACTTAATTGTTTTACAGTGTCTTTTTTACTTTCCATGCTATTTAACACGTCACACTTTTCTTGGCACTTGCTTAATTTATGACGTAATAATTGTTTTGCGCAGCTAAATAATGCGTCAAGCATTGAAACCAAGCAAACTGCGTTCCTTACTACTAAAGTATCGTTTACTCCTTTATTTGGCACTTTTCTGTATTGTTGCTTATATATTTGTATGTTGAAAATCGTTTAATTATATTTGAAAACGAAATAAAATACTTTCGTGAAAATAACGACGTGAATAAAATCATTAGGTTACTGTAGTACCCTAGAAATCTCTCCATGGTCCGCCATTTTGAATCTGTGAGCCCATAGTATTATTTCTGTTTTCAAAAACGCATTGCCTTAATCCAAAAAAAAAATGTTACCGTTGTATAAAGGCAAAAGAAAAGCTTCGCTTTTCTTTGCCGACTAGATTTAACAAAATTTCGAAACTGTTCACGGAGAAAATTTCGATCCGCGTTGAGACAAATAAGGTATCGCAATAAAGTCAGGGCTATAAGCGCAACTTCGAGTTGAAAAGAAGGTCATTGCGTACTGACACTTCGTTTTTTAACCAAATAACGTATTTGACTGCTTAAAAAAAACAATGTAAATACAGTTAGCCATTTACGTTATCGTTCGCGTTAAAAAGTGCATTCGACGTTGTTCAAAGCGTCATAGGGAAATAACAAGCTCCTATTTTCTTGATGTGGCAGGAAAAGGAACGTTTTGCAGTATCACTTTGTACCTGAGTTTCCGATGACTCGATAAGCAGGTTGTTGTGTTCTGTTTGAAATGTGAGAACAAAATAAAATAAAAATGGATGAATTGACGTACAATTTTGCTGTCTTTTCGATTTATTACTTGGCGATGGATACAAATCCATGCGTTTATGAATGGCTTTCAGATTCAGCGGAAAAAATAAGGAATGTTAAAATGTATATTATGTTTAGACAAGTTGTATTATGTTTTTGAAGATATAGAGGAGTGTGATCAATTATAAATTATGCTAATATATCATTTTCATTTATATTCAAACGAGCATTTTTATTTTAGTTTTGCACATCGATTCGCGACCTTTTCGTTTGCGGTTGCCATATATATGTTACCGTCAATCTGTGTAAACCGCGTATGTCTACATACGCTGAATTTTTCAGTCAATGTCAACATATGCTGGTTGACTCAGCGTATGTCGACATAATCTGGAATTTGTCAGGCAATGTTGACATACGCTGAAAAAAGGCTCTAAAATTACACAGATTGACTAAAATGGTCCTCGATGATAATGTGAGCAATAAACGATGAACAAGGCGCTCATTGTATTAAAGAACATAGACTTAATGTTTATGGATTATCTTTCAGTGTGTTATTTTATGGGTTCAGCTCAAACAATGGATTAATCATATTTGTGGTACAACGATATAATGTGATAGGATTAGGGTTAAGAGTGATATTATTATTCAATTTCAATTATTTCAAGGAATGAATTATTATGACGACTTATGAGCGCTTCAAATGATTTTTATTTAACTTTTTGAATCAATCGTGATGTTTAACATACATGTCGCCTTAACAATAGGATTATATTAGGTGAATATGAAAGCGTTTCAATTAAATTACAATGGACTTTTTTCGATCCATTTGCACGATTGCAATCAAAACATTTGTGAATCATCAAACATAGGATTATATTTGAGGACAATGAAAGGGTTGTTGAGACAGAGCCAAGCACCCGGGGACATAATTGGGCTATCGGAAGTTTCTGTTTTTAAAGCTACCTGAGCCATTTTTATCCTAAAATATATCATTTGAAATTAACAAAGGTGTATTTTATTATACAATGGCATATTCGCTTTGTCTAACTTGAAGGCATACGATTCTTTAAAAAATACATTCAGCTTTTAAGTATATATGAAATTTGATTTTAAATAGTATTTCTTATGTTTTAGATGGTTTGATGTTCGAATCTCTAAGTAACATGAATAAACAACAAGTTTGATCTTTATTTCAAATTTTAATCATCGTTGTTTTGAGTCGATATTATATTCCGATTTTAATTCCGAAATTGTTATACATATTGCTAGTATGATTTGTAAAAAAAAACATTAAAAAAAAACACAATTGTATTATTTTTTTAACAAATAAACTTAGGGCATTGCTTACTGCTTATTACTCAAATAATCTCCGAGAACCATTTTAGTCAATCTGTGTAATTTTTGGAGCCTTTTTTCAGCGTATGTCAACATTGCCTGAAAAATTCCAGATTATGTCAACATACGCTGATTGAACCAGCGTATGTCGACATTGCCTAAAAAAATCAGCGTATGTAGACATACGCGGTTTTCACAGATTGACGGTAACATATACATCTCTATTTCTTATTTTTGGTTTCATATTTCTTATCTACAAATGCAATATCTCCGCGGGGCTTTTCTGTAAAAACTCATTAGTTCCTTGGATCAAGCAAGACGTCCACCTTTGAAACCTTATATGATTTCAGGTAAGCAGGGGGCTAAGCCAAATGACAGTTGATTAGTCTTCGAGACGTCATGACAAACAGTTTGCACGTGTGCCACGTCCATATAGCCATAAAACGAAATTCCCTGAGGCAGTTTCTGTTCTAAAAGAAACGAAAGGTTTCTAAACATTGGCAATCAACAGTCTTTAAAATAAAGAATGAAAATTAATTTCAACAATCAACCTATATATCTTATATCAATATATATCAGGCATGTATCAGAACTTTTTAACAACCAATAATGAGACACCCTTTACTCGCAACAACCACTTAGCAACAACTTTCATTGTTCAGCTCCCATTGTCAGATATAGTCGCCCTTGGTGATCGTTGTTATGGTGATTGCCCGATTGGGTTTCTCGCGTCTCTATGGACACGGGGCGACAGGCAAACCCACTCATGAACAAGGACAAGGTAACACGGCGGCCTAATGAACTAATTGCTCCCGGGATGCTCCCAAACCTCGAACAGTACCTCACGAGCTGTTCCTCACAAAAATTGTTGTGCTGCAAATTTCAGATGGCTTGGATATGTTGAGACAATACTTGTTGGCTTTGAGATATGATGTTATAGCTTTTTAATCATTTCTTAATTTTCTCAATAAATAATAAAAATCTTTTTATTGATTAACAAATGCTTGCGATGGTTGATATACTGCTGTTTCTATATCTGATTGGGAATTTTAATCCAATGTTTTTTTTTCTACACAAACGTTGTTTCTTTTTTTTCTGCTCCAAACTGGCTGAAAAGGAAGAAACACAATAAAGCTGGATTTAAAAGCTGAATACAAAATTTAAATGTTTGTAAAGGATTATTTTGTTGTTCATCATAATTATAAAGCTGTTTCAAGATATTTTTTAACAATGTGTCTTGGGGTGCCCTTCAACTTCAATGTACTACCCTCATCTCCTTTGTCTTTGTATGGGAAGCAATCACAAACTTACTAATAGATTTACGAGTTGTGAGATGGCTTAAGTGGTTGTCGAGTCGGCTGGGCTGGTTGGAATAAGGGTATATGGTTGACACTGTACTAAACCAATGAAGTGACCATCGCAGTATAGAGTTAATCTCACAAACAACCATAGACCGCTAATATTAATTGAAGATACAGACCACTTTAAGGCACAGAGATAAAATTCAATATTGTCAGTTAAAATAAAACAAAACTGATCACGATCATTCCGACAAAAAAGGCGGGAAAACAAATAAAGAAAAACTACAAACATATCTGAATATTGAATTGGCTTATTGAATGAGTTTTAAGTTATACCCATATTTAAGGAAAGCGTTTTCGAGATATGTTATATTTCATGTATTCATCGGGACTGATTCTAGAAAATCACAGAGCTTAATTACCCAAAGTTTTATAAACGAACAAGTTACTTTTATTTACTCGCGTTTTAATTGCACTATATGGCACAAACCTCAATATTCTATAACGCAAAATGCAGTCAATAAATAAACAAGTAACCAAGTGTTCCTATTCATGCGATATACAATGTATGCAGATATTGTTGTTTTATTCTACAATCTTACTTAAGCACCCACTGTAGCCAAAAGGGACGATTGCTCAATTATCTCGGTAGGCCCCAACGGGCAAAGGGGTCAAGACTTGATATGTCTTGACCAAGGACAAGTCTTAGATGGCACTTTCTGATAATTAGTTCTAGCGAATTTATTGCAAAGCTGCTTCCAAAAGAAAACACATTTTAATACGCCGGGCATTGTTTAACAACGAGGGAGAATTTCGCTTTAGAATTTGGGCCATAAAATAGTTTGAAATAGTTTCCA
The DNA here is from genome assembly GCA_001703475.1 of Hydroides elegans. NCBI lineage: Eukaryota > Metazoa > Annelida > Polychaeta > Sabellida > Serpulidae > Hydroides > Hydroides elegans. The sequence continues at coordinate 14,335 of LQRL01159275.1, forward strand.
TTTATACCAAGGTTATTTTGTGAATGAAGTTTAAGGCTGGTGTATAAATAATATAATCATATACTCGACAACAAAAGAAGTGTCCGGTCATTTTAGGTTAATATTTTTTCATTGTATCAAAAGTGGAACCAATTAAAACACGTTTGTAAGTTTCAGTTATGATAATTATATGTGGTCTCGCAAACCTAACAATCTGGAATCCGTTTGACGAGTATCTCGTTCGTTTTATCGAAGGGCTAAGAAACTATGATTTCGATCATCATTCGATGAGTATCGGTACGAGAGGAAAAGCGCTATGTGCTAGAGATAGTATAAGGTTTTCGTTACTCAAAAACGGTGAGAAATAGTTAATTTCTATGCCACATGCGTCGCACCGCACATCGTAAAATGTCGGAAAAACGTGCTTTTGGCGCCTAACTGCGAAAACAGTCTTAATCACATTACACAATAAAAGCGGTATGATTTCAAGATAGCTCACATGTTCTTAACTCTGTTAATTGCACTTTGAATTCCATTCACTCCATAGCCTAGCCGTAATTGTCGAATAAACTCGGCAAAATTTGAAAGGGATAACTTAACCTTTCTATATTGAGGGGGCGTTCGAACGAAAACGGTCATTGTCAATATTATCTTCAAGGGTTTGCGGAATAGAAAATATAAATCAAAAGGCCGTTGCTGTCCTCGTTTGACCTCCTCGTTGAAACTACGCTCGATATAGGCGCGGTTTCGCGCAAACAATCGATTATTAAGTGAATACGCTTTGAATATTTTAGAACATTGTAATCTAGAGTTACGAGTTATGAAAAACTGTTTAACGGTCAATTTAGCCGCGTAATCACTCTAAAATTGAGTAGAATACGTCGATCTGTTTATCGAGGCATACGCTTGCGCGCACCATTGCTACGAGGCTAGGGTGTGGAAATCGACCATCAGGTTATCTTAGACATGACCGAAAAATTGTTGTTTTTATTTATGGAAAACTTGAACTACGGATTTAACAACGGTTCACGGAATGTGACTTTACGATGGATATCGTGTTTCGAAGTAACGAGAAAATAAGCGAAACATAATTTCCAAAACGGTTTTAAACCCATTAATGCAGCATTACAAAACCCGTGAAGGCAGTATTTGACATATTCAAACAGTTTTGAACAATTGTACTAAAGCTGGCACTTCCGGTGCCTAGCGTCTGACCATTCGCAAAGTACTTTGTTACCTCGAGCGATCGCCGCAACTGGCTTGATTTTTTTCGCAAAGTACTTTGTCACCTCGAGCGATCGCCGCAACTGGCTTGATTTTTTAAATATGGACCTAAAGAGTCCAAATGTACCAAATACCTGTACAATTTCTGGCAAGATAGTTCAAACATCCATGAAAATGCATATTTGAGGGTTTGTTACTCGCTGTTTCGTTCGTTTATTTTCAAGAGTTCGCCGAATCGTCGATAGCAAACATAGAGTTGTAAAAACTTGTTAAATGAACTCGGATTATGTGCTGTTTAATTTGGTACATAATTGATAAAAATCGACCAAATGCTATTGAAGTTACAGAGATTTGAACAACCGGACATTTCTTTTGTGGTCGAGTATATGATAAGCTCTTTGATTATACTACCGTTCAAATTCAGTGTTTATTAATACCAAAATATAGTTTTTAATTATAATGTCCACTTTCTCTGATTCTTCAACCGATGTAATCCAAATTAATCAAGAACTCGATATCCATGATATGGACAGTAACTAAAATAGCGTTACGTGATCGGTATGTGTGCGTGATCTGACGATATCGCAATCCAATCACCAAGAGGATACTTTTAAAGCCAAACCCAATATAACCAGGCCAGACATTCCTTAAGTGTAGAGGTTAACATTTTATTAACCCTTCTATTTTTCGACGTCGTATAACGTCTCAATGGAGTTTTTCAGAAGTCGATTTTTGACATGCGAAAGTTAAAAGCCTAGTGCTCTGGGCATTGAACCCACTTTTTTCTCGCGTGACAAGGTTTGATCAAATATATCCTCTAAAACAAATAATCACACAATTATTACTCAAATTATTTAATGAAGGGTGAGCACAAATTCTACTTTTGGATCTTCTAGTGTATCTTCAGCTCAGCATAGATAATCATTTCTTAATAGCAAGTTTCAATTACTTTGATGCAATCGAATCGTTTGTGTGGTTTGCTTTATGGTAACTATATGCAGAATATATATGGGTCGCCAAATGACTAACATGGATTAGCTTTAGAATTTAAGGTCTACCGCCCGAAAAATAAAACTGAAACACTTCAAAGTGCCGAAGAACTATATCTTCTTATATATAGGCACCAGCCGCAAAAGCGACTTTATCTAAATCATGACTGACTCCCTTCCATTACAATAAATGCCAAATGAACGAAGCGCATTCGAAGAGGGAGGAGGGGGTGAGGACCCCTATAACATCGGCCTTCCTACTCCGCTCCGAAATGGCAACGGTTGTTGCTCAATGTTCCCAAGGGTCGCCGCGACTGATCAAAGTAATATCGGAAGTAACATTAGTGGTATCTGTGCCTATCAACGTCAATTATCCGACAAGTACGGAATTTATTCCTTATCATAACCCCCTCCTGTATTAACGTTAAGGCAGGGAATGCTTGTGTTGGGACTGCAATTTGTTTTGGCTTTAAATTAACTGTAAGGAATTTCATCGGTTGATGTTGTTGTTTCGAACATGGAATAACCATATGAGTGGTTTCAAAACAAATGCAATCATGTAAGATTCATATCACGTTTAATAATTCTATGTTATAATACCGTCTATAACTGACAAGGGGCGAACAAAAGTCATGCAACACTTATAATAGACGACATAGGTTTTTTATTAGATGTTGTTTCTGGTTGATTTTTATATCTAAATAACTTGGGCCTATTTTCTACAGGATCATGTAAAAAATTTGTGATTAATTTGTAATTTTTATTTAAAAACAATCATTTTAAACTTTGGGTGTCAAAAATAAAATGCCGAAAATGAAAAGGCGTGTAAGAGCGCACAATATGAGCTTCTCCCCAGATAATAGAGAACACAGAAGACGTCAACACAACATTGATTAGACTCCAGTAGACATCTCCCCAGATAATAAAGAACTGAATATGCAACAAAGAAGAGGTGAATACGACTTTCAATAGACTTCAGTTGACTCTATTCCAGCAAAACATTTTGTTTTGTTATTCATATGCTGGTCTGGTCACATTGAAAGCTTCATTGAACAAACTTAACTTTTCTGTACATTCTTTATTTTAGATTTGCATGAACTTTTGAAAGATTACATAAGTAAAAACGGGTTTTCGGAAAAAAATAGTCCCCTATATGGCCAGGTTGCAAATACTCTTATTATTTACTGTCAAGTTGATAGATTATAATCTTTCCGTAATTACATTGCATGTGATAATTTCATTAGCCCTTAGATTGAAACTCCATAGCAACAGACGAATTATCATAAAGTAAACCAACCATGCCACGTGTTTCAAACGTCGATCGGGCTCGAATCGTTGGGCAATTAGAAACCAGCCCCTCTAGGCGTACGGTCGCCCTAAGGGTCAACGGTGTCTCGAATTTATTGAAAATGTTTAGAGACAAATGACGTAAAAGTCAGATCCCGGAGTGGAGTGGCAGATCACGGTGTGA
>LQRL01159287.1:2281-19619 GCA_001703475.1 Hydroides elegans
GAAAGAATACCTGATCAATATTATTTTAAAAATACGGCTAATCCAAGTCATTTTTTGTTCACGCTTTGGAAACCATGATATGCTATTTGTTCAGTGAGTTCTTAATGTTATGACAGGGTTCGACATAAGTAAAATGTCATACTCGCCAACTTGGCGAGTGACTTTGATTTCATACTCGCCAATCAGATTTTGTACTCGCCAATTTGGCGAGTGACTTGATTTTGAACTCGCCAAATCCAAATAGGCAGATAGTAACAAAATATATAAATCAATTGACTTGCTAGGAGTCCTTTGCAACTTTTCATAGAAACTTAAAGGTAGCTCCCACTTCAGATCAGAAGCTTAACTAGAATTTAAGTTTACTAAGAGCACAAATATAAATTACTTTTTAATTTTACTTGAACTTAAATTTGTTAGACACATTATGTGACATTATCTTGATTGAGTCATTAGGCTCTATTTTGAATATTTGAACTACATGTAAAGATAGTTGTGCTATGAATATTTCAATTATAACCTCAGCGGAACTCGTGCCGAAGGCGCGAGCGTGTCAAATTCAAAACGCAAAGCGAAATCAAAGCTTGAACCTTAATTACACGACCTGTTGACAACAGGAGACAACAATGAGGCAAGGGAATGGAGATGAAATGAATTTGTCGAGTGTTTTATTTTGCAAATTTATCAGACTGTTTTCAAGCGGTTGAACAGGTATGGCTTTCCGGTAAATAATATTCCTGTTTGTTTCAATAGTAATTCCTAGATAATGAGAGATTGTGCTCGATCATAAACGGTATACATGCTAAATTACGTTAGACTCGATGTTGGTTTTAACTGTGTTCTATTTATTCAGTGTTCAATCTAGAGTGTGTTTTGTGCGTAATCACGCACTAATTTTCAAGATCATGCACTCCCAAAAATTGAGTGCGTTTTGCCATGCACTAAAGCAAAATCCTAGATTGAACACTGTTTATAATATGTTATCTATTGAAACAAACAAGCCAGTTTGTTAAAGCTTTAACATCGTAAAGTACCGGTATAGATGTTAATATATTATGACGTTATCAAATTTATATAAAAATTGCGAAGAGCGAAATTTTTATCGATATATATATATATATATTAAACGATATTTCTAACAAGTATGTGTGATTTACATATATTAGGGCATATTCAAATTTGGCGAGTAACTTTATTTCATACTCGCCAAATTGTTATCTTCCAAATTTCATACTCGCCAGTTTGGCGAATGGCTTTCAGGTCGTACTCGCCAAATGAAATTTTCACTCGCCATGGCGAGTTGGCGAGTGCTTATGTCGAACCCTGTTATGATAATATATATATGAAATATGAATACAGTCACTTCGAAGCCCACCAAAACACACACAAAAACGAGACAATGGACTGATGATTCACCATTTAAAGCAATACGAAGACATCATGAAACAGCAACCAAGTCGTCACACTGAGACACAGAATGCTCGAGAAAGGGAACAAGTGATCACTTCTGCGAAACAACGATACGAGAACAAAATGTCTGACCACGACAAGGTAATAAATAATGGGTGTTCTTTTGTGGTATCTTGCTTTATCGTTCATATGTTCCCATGAGAATTTGATTTACAGAGGCATATCTTTATGTCAATGCATATTTGAAACATCGTAAGTTTTGACGGTCGTTCAGCAATTACAAATAATTCTATTGGTATCCAAACTTAAAACAGCTTGTCATAGAGTGTCATAAATCTTCGTGTGACGATTATACACAAAAAAAACTTTGTTGTGTTATGAATTAGCCTTGAAATATAATTTGTATCTTTGGTTGGAAGACTGAACGAGAAAGTAATTGTCAATCGTTCTGCTTATTCATCCTGATAGCTTATATTTCTGCTTTCAAGACAAAGGAGAATCCTCCCGGTAAGAGCAATGTGTGGGACAAACGATCCAGGTTACTCCAAGATCTCACACCGGCTTCAGATCGCGAAGAACAGGAAATGCTGGAAAAAGCTCTTCAACTTAGCATTCAAGACTCGGGGTACGTTTATTGATTTATTAAAAAAAGAAAAGTACGTCGTAGTTGAACCAAACATGTGACAACCCCGGCAGTATTATATATCGTTTATATGTGGGAGAAGCGATTTAATATCAGTTGTGTGATATACGCTAAAGAATAAATTATAATTATAAAGAGATATTCATTTTAGAACTGGAACTAGGACATCGCACTTTGGTTGGATGAAAAGGTGTTTAACATTTTTAAAAATAGAAACTACACATTATAGATTTCTTTGATATTAGCATTCTACAGCGAGCCCATTAGCATTTTGTTGTATTGAAATAACATCCTTTGGGGATATTCCCATTGATATCCCTGCACAATCGAGGTCGTTGTGTATTTTTAGAGTGAAAAGTCCCAGCTGTTTTCACACAAAAGAAAAAATGACATCAATAAAATCATCTTTCTTTTTAGAAATGACTTTGATGAGGACTTTTCCCATTTGCTGGACCAACCCTCTTCAAACAACGAAAATGGTGGTGCCCATTACATGAGCCCACAAAGACGTCCACAGCCACCTCAACGTTCCAATTCCGAAAACAATCCAATAGCACAATCACCTCAACGCCACCAAAACGCATTCAAATCCAAATCCAACTCATACGATGGCAGGCGAACCAGCAATACAAACCACCTCGACGATATTGATGACGATTTTCCATCGCTAGTCTCTGGATCCAAATCCGGAACAAAAGTGGGTATTGATGAGTTTCCGTCGCTAGGGCCTGGACCAAAATCCGGATCCAACGAAGGCGCTGATGCATTATGGGATTCGACCGGAACCGGAAGTTTGGGGGCGGAAGAGGAAGCAGAAGAACAGGAAGTGAGCATGCGCTTTGAGGAGGATCCGGATGGAATGGCGTTGGTGGATTATCCAGATCGGTATGTTTTGTCTCCTTTTTTGTCCTTGTCTTTGTCCTTGTCCAAAAATAAAGAAACGCCCGAAAGTTAATAATGGCAATTGACGAATTTATTTTTTTGGGATTAAAAAATATAACCATTTGTATTTATGTTACTCGGTCTCAAAACACACGCCGAATCTGACAACCGACAACCCGTGGTAGTACTTGAACCCGAGACTTTACGGTTTCCCCTAGAATATATTCCTCATTGTGGTTCATTTCCTTGTTAACTAAAAAAATCCCTGAATCAGCGCATAATTCGCGCTGCTCATCTCATTTCAAAATACGGTTTCATATTCGAACAATACGAGTGCAAATCTCGTAAATGACAGCACTAATTTATTTCGGCGCTAATTCGACAAATACGCTCTCAAAACGTTAACTGCGATGATCGATTTCAGATGTAGTCTATAAAGCTATGAAAAAAGATTGTTTCGGTAAAAATGACATATTTCGAAAATTTTATGTAAGTTCCGTTTATTTCTTGATTTAATTCTCGTAAAACAAGTGATGAAAAATCATAGCAAAATATACATTTCGGACTAAATTTAGTAGCAAAATATATTGTTATACCTGGTTGTACTACAAACTGTTGAGTGATCTGTTTATGTACATTTTGTACCAGGTATACGATTTTCCTTTGATGTGTTCCCATCGTGTGTTTATTAAGCGTGCAAATAGTCAATTAGCATCATACATAGACCATATTGTAAATCCGATAACCTATATAGGACGCGTTTGTGTTCAGGGACAGAAAGGGTCCCACCTGTGCTCTCACAAAAGAAAAAAAAGTTCGATATACAGTAATTGTTATGGTTCGATGTAGCGATATTGATTAAAAATACATTTTACTACTCTAGACTAACATAAGTTCTTGCTTTGTTTCAGATACAGTAATGATAAGAGAAACTCTCCAGTAAATCAGGTATTTTCTATTTGTTGTTTGGTAGGATTTATATAACCTTCACCTTTGAAGGCTTTCAATATGAATATTGAGTCAATCAATAAAACTCTACTTCATATCAATGTTCATTTCTATGTATGAATATTATAAAAGATGTATCTCAAGTCAATAAAATCAATCTGAACTTATTAATATGTCTGACTCTTTTATCTTTAATCGACTAGTATTATTTATAATATCAAATATAAAATCAGGTTAATTATGTTTGCGTTTAATTTAGGCCTCATACTATAACGGTGGCGCACGACCCAAAACCAACTACCGTCAACACCAACCCTACCAGCACCACAACGGCACATTCGAGTCAAACTCACCCTCATACAACGGCACTTTTCAATCGAAACCACCGCCATACAAAGCATACAATGGCCAGTCCAACTGGAGCAAAAACCTGCCTCCGCGCTTCGCAAAGAAACAACGAAGTCCAACCCATCGTGACCTAGTAGAGATGAGACCATTCGAAGCAAGGTATAATCAAACGAAGCAAAACGGTCATAGTGATAGATATGGAGAGCGAATGGAACAGGGTCCACCACACAAAACGGTCGTTGAGTTTGTTCCGGCTTCTTCTTTTCCTAAAGCGTACGAGTCAACGAAAGATAACTCTTGTGAGAATGGCGATGAAATGCACCATGATGATCCTAGTGTCGTATCCCCTGTAAAACAAAGTGATCCAATCATAAAAGATAAAACACTGAAAAATACTGATATTGCTATAGATAAAGTACCTAGTACTGACCAAGTACCTAGTACTGACTCGGTTCACAACGATGATCTCAATAGCCTTGTACAAGGCTATCATCAAAATAAAAAGAAGGAAAGTTCAATCTCACCAATTCAGCTACTTGATGAATTATTCAAGCCGAACGGAGATATCAATGATTCCAGCGATGACGCGTATTCTGGGAACGAAGAAGATATATCCAAAGAAGTCCAAAGAAATACAAATGGAAACACGATAAAACAAACCACGAAACACGATAAACAAGTGACTGTAATCGAACTGAAACCACAACCCAACGATGGCGAAGTAGCGCCAAATAGTCAACACCAATTTACACCGATAATGAACGATTCAACGTATGGACCAGCTGTTGACCAGGAACCGTTGGTATGTCATCAATTATCTAGTGACAGTGACACCGGAGTAACTCATGAGATGGCGCCACCAATGGGAGTATACACGCCAAACATGGTGGACCCTGCTCTACCGTCCACAGTTGGGTTTCCAGAGCATCTGTCCCCACCCGTGACTCAAGTTGTTTCGCTGAGTGTATCCCCAAATCAGGTCAAACCAGTAGATGAATTTGTGCAGCCTTTTATCATGACCCCACCCGCTCAGTACTCCATTGTGGGTATCGATCTGCAGTTTCTCGATTCGACAGATGATAGTGTGGGTTCTAGTCCGTTTAGAGAGGAGGATATCATTCAGCATATTGAATTGAAGGCTCCGGCACCGCTTGATAGTGGGGCAAAGGCGGCGGAGGTTGATAAGAATCGCGATTTTGATGATTTTCAGGAGTTGTGTAAAATGCATGGTATCGTTACTCAGGATCCAACCGAAACCAAGTCTCAAGATGACAATAAGACGCCAAATGAAACTGAAGTCGAAGTGAAAGACGTGGAACTAAATGATGCGATGATGCGACAAAATGACCCCAATATCGCTCATTCGGATGAAAACGGAAGTTCCCAAACAGAGCAACCGGAAGTGGTCAAAAAGTCAGAGACTCCGCGGAAATACGTCTCTGTAAGCATCAAGAAGTTGAAAGAGAACTCACCCGATGCCATTCGCTATGATTCGGAAACGGACTCGGAAATTGTTGAGCTCAACAAAGGGCCCGATCTAGACCAAGAAGCCGGTTTTGATGGAAAGGTCACCCAAGGAAATGGTATATCGGCCAATGGAAGTGGTGCGCGGAAAATGCTTGATTTGCATAATGATCCTCATTTGCATAATGGGCCTCATTTGCATAATGCTCCGCATTTACATAACGGTCCTCATTTGCATATGACGTCATCATCCGGGGCTGACCACGAAGAACGCGAATCCTCAACCATGAGCGTGGATAACGAAAGTGCCGGGGACACAGGACGAGGGACATTTTCGGATTCAATAAGCAATTGTAGTTCTGTCGACAAGGAATACAACCCTGAGATACCCGCATATGCCTTTCGCGCATATCCTTTGCCGCCAATGCATCCTCACATGCCTCCACATCCTTTTGCTATGATGCCACATGGGGGTTATCCGCCCTTTGCTCATCCGGGTATGCATCCACATTCAATGTATCCCATGATGCCTCCTGTTTTCCCGCCATTTTTCCAGCAACCACCTGTTCCGAATGCACACATAGGGCCTACCAATGAACATTCAACCAATAGCCAACCGCCTATGGATGCTCCACAGAAGCCTACAATAGAACAACAGTCTCAGCCTAGCACTGTCCAACATTCTCCACCGCCAAATGCTGATCACAGCACCCCGAATAACCATGCTATGCCTTTACCAGAAGCTCAACAGCCGACATCATCAAATGATATACAGGGTTCTAGTCCAAGAGCTTCGCCGAAAAAAGTCAACATGCCTGTGGAAAGCCAAAATGAATCATCAGATGAGTCAAGAACGCCTAGTCTATCAGCAGGAGAATCACCAAAACCAGCGCCATTTCCCGCGATGCCTTTTCCTCAAATGATGATGCCTTTTCCTCCTCAAGCCATGATGCCATTTCCGCCGAATATGGGGGTACAAGCTGGTGAAGTGAGGATGCCTAAAATGCAGCAAGGAGGTATGGGAGGCGCGCCTGTGGGTCAACCTTCTCAAAAAGCCGATACAACGGTACCTAATAACAATGGTACACAACATAATGCAAATGACGTGGTACCCGATGCCGAAAACCAAGTTCCTAATGCCAATGGATCGGTACCCAATCAAAATGGTACTGCACCCAATGGCATGGTACCTGATCCGAATGAAATGGTACCCGATGGTCAGATACCACCCATGATGGTACCCACATCCCACGGAATGGCACCCTCTCACCCCTCATCCCAACATCCGGGTATGATGCGGGGGCCCTCCCCTATGATGCATCCACAGATGTACCGTATGGCCATGTACCAGTATCACCAATGGATGATGTACATGCAGCGTATGGGTTTCATGCCCCCTCCTATGCCGCAAGGGGGTATAGTTGGGGGACCCCCTTTGCCTCAAAGCAGTGGTATGGTTGGTGGACACCCGGTTCCTCCACCCTTTTGTCCGCCTCAAATGTATCCAGCATATAGTGATGGCGGTGGTGGCCCAAATCAAGCGGGCAGTTCTAGGAATATGGCACCCAATGAAACGGTCAGTGCAGCGGGCAATAACTGGAATATTGGACCGTCAACTGCGGGCAATAATGGGAATACGTCCCAGGCTCAAGAAACGGTAGCGGAGGAACCACCAAAGGTGAAAAGTGAAACTGATTCTACTACATTCCAGATGAATACCTCGACCTCGGCGCCATCTAGCGTTAGAAATATCACTCCAAAGCATTCCCCTGGCAGGCCAGTGTTATCAATGAATGGTCCATCATGCATAAATAATGATGAAATAAACACAGGACCTAAACTTAGCAGCAAAGAAGGGAAGATAAAACCGTGTTCGAAAGGTATTCATTGCGAAGTTATGGATAAATGTGACGAGTATCACCCCGCTTGGCAAAAAAGTCGCATCTTTAATAAAAGAGGCCGCTGCAAATCGGAGAATGAATAAGATATTTGTTTTTATTCTTTAGATATTAATTCAAGTAGATTTAATCAGATATTTGAATGTACGAATTTATTCCGAATATGTTTTGAAAGATATTATGTAGTCCTACATATATATCGCTCAATGAATCCGACAATATTGACACATTACGTCTACGTCATGTAGGCCTTTTAATGGATTTTGTGTGAATTTATTAGTGTGAGTTCTTGGAAAGAATTTCATAAACTGCAGTAGATTATATGTGATATTTCTAGATGAAATAAAACCAAAATGGTGTTTAGTCAACTCCCATACAGTGCTTTATAATCATGACAAAATGGATAAACATGATCATTTTTATGTTTCTAGAGCAAATGACAGCTGATTCTCAAAGAAATGTGCTTAAGTATTGTTAATTAATTAGTTATTATCTATGTACCATTGATTGACAATACCATTTTATTATTATATTTTGAGGATTCTTCTTTTCAATAAGCGACCAATACAATATTTTGTAATATTATTTATTTATTTGCTAGAAGTTATTTCAAAAAAAAATATCAATTTAATTTATTTGAAAATTCATTAACGTATCGTTGACTGTGAAGCTATTTAAGGGCTTGGTAAAAACAGCGTTACACCGAACAACCTTGCTTATAATTGTGAATATTTCTATTAATAAATAATAATTGATCTCATTTTTTCATATTAGCATAAATGCAATTTTATCAGCGTTGTAGCTGCTTCAGTATATTAATTTTCTATTATATAAACCATTTGTGCATCTTATGAAACTCATGTTGTGTGATTCGAATATATTTTATTATTATCAAATGTGATTATGTTCATGTATTTAATTGATATGAAGTTATTCAATGGCTTTTTCTTTGAGAGTTTATTCTGGGTGTCATTAGGCTTAGCATAGTTAGTCAAGGTTTATTTTTCTACTTTGGGATTTCTACAATTATATTTGTTAAGTAATTAATGCTTCAATTATGATACATGTAGTACCATGTACATTTGTATTAGTAACTTTATTTAGGGATCTATAAATTCACGTTGGTTTAGTAATAATTACCTGTAATTAATATATATATAATGTCTTTGTTATCTTTGTCAATATAAAATACATACATAATTTGTAGAGACAGAGATAGTACAACTATGAACAGCATCTTCGTATAGAAAAAATGAAATATGTTTAGTACATTAATTTAAAAATTATTATAGATAAATACCATAGTTAAGTTTTATAGCCGAGCTATTATAGAAAGAGAAATGAATTAGGATGTGACTTGACTTAGCTAAATATTACTTATTATATCTTCGGCAGCATTCGATAGCTCGATTCAGCATTGTTTTAGTTAAGGTGAAGTTGTCTGGATCTGCAAACATTATTTTAAATGTTCTTATGTAACTGTTAATATTATCATTATGATATATATCTTGAGCCATGATGGTGAAGCACCTAACCCAGATTCGATATAAAAACTGAATTTAGCAATTATGAATATTAAAGGTATTTAAATAGCACATTGTTATTAAGGCCGACCCAACTTCTTCCATGCGTGTTTTTCCAAGTTTTTTTATGGCTACGATGTCAGTTTGGTTGTGTGCTTGAAATATTTGTTCAATTATTCGCGTAGTGACGAATACGCGAACATATTTGTCACTACGCGAAAAAGGAACGAATTGATGAGAGAATCTATGTTTTTCTATTCTCGATTTTTACTTCATGTGATACATAAATGTTTATGGCTTATATAATGAAGCCAAATTAAGAAGCTAGTCTGTGTCAAAGATTTTGAGGTGATGCTTTTTCTGTCATTTGCAAATGAATTTTCTGTTATTATTTTCTTCACGCTTAAAAAGTCAAATGCAATGTTGATTACGTAAGATATATACCAGTGAGGTTTGATTATATTTATACATATTTGGGTTGATGTTTTTGGGATTATATGGTGAGGGCCATAGGGATTTAAGGTTATTTACTGTGTATTCAAGACGTGTGATAAATTATTCTTTAATAAAAGAATGAAAAAAAAAAAACGCGAGGTTTTCTTTATATTTTGAGACAGAACACTTTTAGACAAGTTTTCTTTTTCCTACATTATGACCATGTCCATATGGCCATGAACAAGTTTTAGAATACTAGGATTCTACTTATGCAAATTCTGGCGTAACAATAACAACTCATGCGAGATTCATTTGATGCAAAGTATCTTTGAAATTTTATAGAAATAATTGATCTATAATTGCTATTGAATCCTATTCTCTATGTTGATAGTATTCATATGCCTGGTGTGAACAGATGGTTTCTATATATCCAATAATTGTCTTATTCCCTTGAGGGAGTCTTCGTCCTTAAGAAAACGGTATTCGACTGTAATTGAAAGCTACACGCAGTATTTAAATATTTTAACGGTTGAAAGCGATCAATGAATGGGTCACACGTCAAAAACAATCAAAGTAAAATACATCTGGTTTTCAATATTTTTATTGTTTAAAAAGTACATTTATACAAGACTTAAGAAGCAGTGAAAAGAAAGCAAATACTACTCAATCCTTAGAGGATTTACATTATTACATATCCATAACATACATCGGTAGCAGTTTAAGCAGACACGACAAAACAAAATCAACATTACACTATCAAGATACTACAACAACAATTTTAACATCAATGATCAATTCTTACATAAAGCGAAAGGCATTTGAACGGGATATGGTTATTGAACATAATCTATAAACAATTTACTAGAATAGCAACCTTTAAGCACTATCAAAAATAAAACCGACTTTTACATCAAGCAAAATTCGTTGGTTTACTCCAACATATACCTTAATTATAATAAGAAAACATCTAAAGAAACATGTATTTTAATAATTATTATCTAGGATACACATACACCTTATTTCACATTTACATGTAAACGATATGATGATAATAAGAGTCACTTTTCACATCGAATTACCCTAAAACATCAGGGCAAGTATACTTACCCTAGGGTAAGTATACTTGCCCTAACCGAATAGATACCCTACAACATATATACACTACAAATGGCATGACATAGCACATATAAACCAGCAAGTCCACTGAACCCTATATTTCACATGTATATGGGTTATCATCTACATGTATATAGAAAATACCGGGCGCCGCCGTTTTGATGTCAATGAGCTATAAACACATGTGCATGATCAGCTGCGGGAGCCCCCTTCCCTATTAAGTAATGGCTCTTTCATCATCTGGCTTCTATTCACAATTCCAAGGGGCTTCGTGCAACAATGTGTTTGTCTTGAATTAATATTAAGCCAAAATGTATCGCAAAGTGTTACGTGTTTACTGATCCATGTTATTTGAATAATACTAGGTTTGGGCTCTACGAAATCAGTGCGATAACATTTTTTTTTATTATTCGGACACTTGCAAATATTTGTCTATTCATGTATGACAAATTTTTACAATTCATTTCAATGCTTATTTTCTCAAAACGTCGATTTAGCATTTCACAAAATATTGCACGGAGCCCTTCAATAAATGAAGGGCATCGCACTTATATACTAGGATCGGCCTATTTTATAAAATGACGGTTGATCCATAGCACGATATAATCAAGGGTTTGTCACACTTTTTCTTACATTTAATGATAGCTCATATGAGTATCATTAATATCTAAGTCAACTTTGTGAGATCTTCTGTAACATAAAATGGTGTCAATTATGAAAATAGTAAGCAGAAGGTGACAATATTAAAACATCATTATTTAGAACCTCGCTATCTATTTCAAAAGTATAAGGATACCATGAGGAATTATAAGGCATAAGTTAACATAGTATTCTACAATCATTCGATCTTGCATGCCCAGAGAAATCTGATGCAAATTACTTTATTTTTAACCATTCAAATTCATTTTACAATTTAAATGTGCAAGAAAAAAATGAAATCATAACTGAAGAACAATAGAGCAAATGAGTAAACGATTAATAATGACTAAGTATCCTATGATAATCAATATGAACTGCATTAAATTGATTAGAGCAGTCATATTAAGGATAATAGGGTCAACTAAAACGCTACATTTTAACGTCATGGAAGTGTCAAACAAACGACTGTGCAAATTGAAGTTGAGACACATGATCGATGAAAAAACTTGAGAGAAAAACGCCATGATTTATAATTATTTGTAATGGTATAAAAAAAAGTCTAATGTGCTTTTATGTCATAAAAATATTGTTAAAATTACAACATGTAGAGATGGTCACACAAAAACTGAATGTTGAAATACATGTATTTCAGATAGATAATAAATTGAAGTAATTTGTTTATGCAATAAGAGCAAAATGCCACAACATTTATAAACAAGCTATATGACGTTAACAATGATTTAATGTGAACTAATATAATTGAGTGTTAAGAGAAGCTATATAATTAAATAATGAATGTTCCAACCCAAACCTTTAACAATAATACCACACCATGATTAAATACTAATAATGAAATTGGATTTATAAAGTATAAAATCATTAACACTGAGTAATGAACATTTATCAATCAGATAAAAACCGACATGCCCACGCTCCCAACAAGCTGTTATGGACAGTTTACTATGTGAACGATAACCAAAACACATACAATTACAATCAAAGCCACCTTATATATCGTATAAACCCCACTATATCCTATACGGTTGTGCTTCATACATAAACACCCAACCAACCAACACACAAATAAACCCCCTCCCCCCACCCCCAAACAATGGATCCCCTTTACCCAATCTTATCCATTCACACGATCATGGATGTAACCATATGTGGATATATATGCGCAAACTATCACATAATCAAATATTCTAAAAAGGCGACACGTCTATCACTCTTTCTTCACTGTTCGCTTCCTCGTGGCCCCGCCTCCAGCTGACCGAGACTGAGTGGCGCTTCCCGAGGGAGAGTCCCGTTTCGGTCGGTCGTCTTGGATGTCAGAGTCCTGTGCAATAAAAGAAGATTAGGCTATATCATGTTCAATTGCTTATCATTTCAACATTATTTCTTTAGCCTGCATGTTGCATGTTTTATTTATACATTCTTTATATTATGTGAAAGGTTGCAAAATGTTACAAAGGATTACATAAGCTGCTGCTTTTTTTAGGTTAGAACGGTGCTTAACCTCAAATAACAGATGGAGAAACAGAAACAAATACACATAAAATCAACCTCTTTTCCTCTCATTTCCTGGGGTATGATGACAACCACCTCCACCTACTTAAATCACGTTCAATACCCCATCCCACTTAGCAAACGCAGAGCGGAACGAAAACTAGCAATA
The DNA here is from genome assembly GCA_001703475.1 of Hydroides elegans. Lineage (NCBI taxonomy): Eukaryota > Metazoa > Annelida > Polychaeta > Sabellida > Serpulidae > Hydroides > Hydroides elegans. The sequence continues at coordinate 15,263 of LQRL01159287.1, forward strand.
TACAGCAACTGATTTAAGACTTAAAATATCATTCGATTTTTAACGGCAAAATTGTATTGCAATACAGGGCTCATATATGACTTTGAAGAAACATATGGCTTACACATAAGTTTACCAATAATATAAATAAGTTACGATTTTATGGCCCAATGTCAAAGTATAACCAATTAAAGCACAACCAGAAGTGTTATTAAATATAAGTGATTAAGGTTTTCTTTGCATTCTTTAAAACCAAAAAGTATAGGATAAAGTCCTCACATCGTCCTCATCGTCGTCTTTCTTTCCCATGCCCGCTGCCCTTGAGTATCTCAGTGGTTCCTTTTGGCGCACGACGGGCGCAGGCTGTGGGCAGCAGCAGTCGCAAAGGCACACGCAGCACTGAAAAAAAAACATTATTTGTTTATTAAAACTTAAAGAGTATTCATTTAGCTGCACTCATTTGATGGTGTCTTGGTATCAATCTTCTATTTCTTTTTTTTTTTTGGAAAAAAGTGACGACGGGCGCAGGCTGTGGGCAGCAGCAGTCGCAAAGGCACACGCAGCACTGCCAAAAATAAATGTTATAATATAATTTTTTTTTCCTACTAATTTCTACATTTAACATGTGTCCACTATTTATTTTCTTAAATCACAACTTCTACATCCATCTTGATGACGATGCGCACACAGTATGGCCTAACTAATTGCTTACGTCGCATCTATTCAATGTATTGTTATTTAGATATGATATCATTTAAGCCAATTTAAATTTGCATTGATCACTTTTAATTCATGATAATGATCCCGTAACTTAAGATGATAAATGTCAGATTAATACTGATTAATTCACTTGGCTTAAATGAAGAATTACGTTTGCCATCATGTAGAAATCCATGTTCAATGCTTAACTTACGAGGCCTAGGAAGAGACCGAAGACGATGGTGATAATGGCGAATATCACATAGGAGCCCCAGATCGGAATGCCGAACTCGGTCGTCATTCGATTATGCAGATCCTGATAAAACAACATTTGAATAAAAAATCAAACTTAAACCGGTTGGAATGAAAACTATCATAAGTTTTCGTCTAGAAATCTATTTTTTCTATAACTTTTTGGAAAGGAATAGTATTTTGAAAATGGATTGATATTGGCTAACTCTTTATAACTTTGTTTATCTATCTTAATTTATTGGATTGAATGACAATGTATTTTGAGCCGACAAGATTCACAAAGAAATCGTTCATTTCCAGGTTGTGAAGACATCAAATTCATTAAAAAGATATATTTATAAGCAAAGATAAGCAGCTCAACTAGTCATGTAAATTCAAAATATGTTTCCAATCGTTACCTAATCCAATATGTTATGCTTACCCTAATACTGAGTGAGAGTTTGAAGAAAAGCCCGACAGCACTCATACTACAAACACATGTGACATAAAATTTATTTCACAATGTATATATAATACATATGACTATCATAATAAATAGTCTACTTGTGTATGTTTAAATAGTTGTCCTTGAGTCAGAAAACAGATTGATACAGTGATATTTCTTAGCAATTTCAGGCGCCGTGAACTTCTTAGAACACATATCTTAAAACGCCCAAGTAAATGATATCCACATGATATGCCTAAAATTAAAACTTTTTATATCTGTTATTAAATTAAAAAGGCCTCTCGCAATTTAAAACATGTTCTTACTGTGGTGAATCGGGATTGGAATACCAAGGCACAGGCGTAAGGCTCTCCCACTGCTTTTCGTTGATAAACACCACTAAAGGATCGGCTTTTCGTTCGCCTTTGTACAGGCGAAATTCACCATCCTTAACGCTGTAATAAATATATGTATTTTAATGTGTCCTGTATATCACGTTTGATTAGCCATTTTAGCAATTTTACATCCTTGAAATCGACATAAAACATATAAATTCTTATAATTGTATAAAACATAGTAAGTTATCAAAAGATATCTAAATTTATTGATAATCGTAATTTGCGAAGCACAATTTCTTTTAAGCAAAGCCAATAATGCGAATAAGTTTAAACCTTAACATATAAAACTATGTAAAACAAATCACTCACTGATAAATTGTTGGAAGAGCTGTCACTAAAAACCGGCCACTCAACGCTAAAACAAACAGTAAGAAATATACAAATAAGAAATTGAAAAGCAATTATTTTCAGGGGTAAGATAAATACTTATATTTCAGTTCTGCGTCTTCTAAAGGGATTCCTGATAATCATGGAAGAAAGAAGAACATTTGACACATCAGTAATTTTACCTAAAGCTGTAAATAGATACTATATAAAACAGGTAAATTGTTAGTTCCTTACATGGGTTTTCAGTGACATCAATTTCTGCCACATTGAAATCGAAGTCATCTTGCCAAGTTGCCACTTCTTTCCATGGTTCTTCCAAAGCACGACAAGCAGGACACCAAGGCGCGTAACTGTAACATGATTTTATAAATGAATGAACTTTCAACAGTCAAGACCGTGACGCAAAGTTTACTTACTCGTATAAAACAAGGAAGTATTTGAGAAACACGGAAAGGATCCAACCGCCCCCGATTCGAAGGGGTATTGACTATCTCGTGTATGCCCATTTTTGGAAATCACAACTGTTAAGCTTTTTGGTCAATTTTGGCCAACTTCCGGTGGCCAAATATCATATGGCTGAACTGTAACAAGATTGTCAAGGGTTTGACAATGACCCAGCTTTAGTGCATAGCTTAAGGTATTTCAGGACTTGCACATGTGTAACGTTTCTTTATACATGTATTATATATATGAACTTAATATATGCACTGTGCAAGTTAATAGAAACACGGGAAAATGCATACGTAAGTCACATGCCATCTATTTGTTTTAACAATTGCATAAAGATATTCTAAGAGGTGGGATATATTTATACCAGATGGGATTCGAACCCGTGACCGAATTAGTGGAAGCTCCATGCTCTACCAACTGAGCTACAGGCCCCTCATGCTATGAATAAACATACAAACATGTATGTTTTACAAGAGTGCATTATGTATAATTTAATTTGAAGATTTCTCGAATCGATGCGACTAAACATTCTATGGAAATATAAGAGGAATATAATTTTGGCGTTTTTAAATGAAAAAGTATTTGAGGCTGATTCCAGGTTTCGAACCCACGATTTTTGGATCACAAGTATTCAGTGAACACGAACAGGCCCCAACGCCCCCAAAGTCGTTTTCGAGTATTTCAGAAGTATCTATGACCTTCGGTTCAAAAGTTCTAGCCCGTATAAGCTCAAGTCTTTAAAAACCGCTAGTTTTGGCTGTTTTGGCCAATTTGACACCTTTCGGTCGGGTGTTTTTGACCGAAATGGTCAAAAGACACATCTACGGACCAAGACATTTCATTTGAGCCTATAACCAAGTCTCTATGACCTTCCGTTCAAAAGTTCTAGCCCGTACAAGCTTAAGTCTTTAAAAACCGCTAGTTTTGGCTATTTTGGCCAATTTGACACCTTCCGGTCGGGTGTATTTGGCCGTAATGGTCAAAAGGCACATCTACGGACCAAGACATTTCATTTGAGCCTATAACCAACTCTCTCTGTCCTTCCGTTCAAAAGTTCTAGCCCGTACAAGCTCAAGTCTTGAAAAACCGCTATTTTTGGCTATTTTGGCCAATTTGACAACTTCCGGTCGGGTGGTTTTGACCGAAATGGTCAAAAGGCACATCTACGGACCAAGACCTTTCATTTGAGTCTATAACCAAGTTTCTATGACCTTCCGTTCAAAAGTTCTAGCCCGTACAAAAAAATATGACGGACAGACGGACACCCCAAACCTATAGGCCCCCAACCTTTTGGGTTGAGCCTAACTAGGCAGATACTCTACCAACTGAGCTATCTGGCGAGATGTGAAAGTTAACAGAAACACGGGAAAATGCATAAGTAAGTCACATGTCATAAATAAGTTTTAACATTTGCATAAAGATATTTTAAGAGGTGGGATATATTTAAACCAGATGAGATTCGAACCCGTGACCGAATGAGTGGGAGCTCCATGCTGTACCACTATACTCTACCAACTGAGCTATCTGACCAGATGTGAAAAGCCTTGCTATAGGAAGACAATAAATGCCAAAACATGATAAGCATAAGGTAAAGTATAAGCTAATATACAAACCCCAGAACTAAAAGATAAGAAGATAAGAAGAAGGACAAGGTTATGTATAAGTGCAAGTAAAAATATAATCAGGAACACAATACATAATGAGGTGACCATATAGAAGCTTGTGTTCAAGTTTGAAAGCTCTATGATCAAAACTGTGGGAGAAGATAGCTGTTGAAGCTATGAGTTTTTTCCTATATATAAGACCAAATTGGGCGGAAATGGCGAAG
>LQRL01159301.1:0-24775 GCA_001703475.1 Hydroides elegans
AACCCCCCCCCCCCCCCCCCCACCCCAACGTCGCGTGAACGTCATTATTGAATTAGGCTTTGACGCGACGAAGACGCGACCTGGAACGCTTGGTAGACCTTTATTTTATCCCAAAATAAAAATGTCATCTCGACGTCGGTGTAGTTTTGCTGAGTGGGTAGGGCTATCTGTCACGGACACAATCACGTACAACGCGATAGGACGTCATTCACAAAATGGACGAAGTCTTTTTGTGCAAGATCATCGTGTTAATGACACACGCTTTGTCTATTTATGGAACGACAATTGATTGCAATCAATGTGGAGAGTGCTAATTACGTGGGTACCATGCAAAAACGACGTTGAGTTTGACGACAAGACAAGGCAAGGGAAAGGCGTTTCTATTATTCCCAGTGTGTTCATTACAATATGGATCAATCCAGCCGTATATTCAGAAAAGATTTTACCGAGGGCACCACTGAAGTAAAATATAAACGCCAAATTGCATAGACTAGGTTGAAGTAGCCAGCCAAGTTCAACTTCACAAGAATGCTTCATATACCAGCTACATATTCCCGTTATACTTATACGAAATGCATAGCCTCATATTGTAAAAAAAAAACATCTAAATGTTACATTAGAACTGTAGCGACTGTAGGAATCAACCATCTTGTATAGAAGCTACAGGACCCAGATTCTCCGCTTTAACCTTAACCTTAAACTTACACTTTTCCCCACACTTTTATATTGGTTTAAGGGTAAGGTTAAGCTTAAGTGGAGTGGAGAATGTGGGTCCAGGTCAGCTTTAATCGAGATACGGAATTTGTCAAAGGAGGCTGAACGGGTATTACGCATACCATACTTCAGTTCAAATTTTAACCTAGCAAAATTACATGAAATATTATCAGAGATTGGAATATACGTGGGTATGATAGTGATTGCATATATTATGAACTTTAACTACTAATAAATTGTTTTATCTTTCTTGCACATTTTGCACGAAAACCTCTTTATTTCTACAGTTCCTTCAGATTAGCGAAGTAGGATCTCATGACAAATATAGCATATCTGATGATTCTTATATAAATCCTATTTCCGTTCTGGATAGAATGATAAGTGCAATCGCAGATATTTATATCACTTCGCTATCAATTAGAGTAGATTAGAGAGATAATAATGTGTCATGAACAGCTCTATTGACCAACGTAGCCTTTGATTCATTTTGCAAGAAAATTAAAACAAGCATTGGTAAATGCAATTGCCTTTACTGCGACAGACAATTGAATTCACAATTTAACATACATTTTCTTTGTAAAATTCATTTCTTTGCCAGCTGAACCTAAGTACCCAACACCTTGTCGATATGATTCATAAATGTGATAATATAAGTGTGAGGTTAGGAAGTCATATTCCAAGTAAAGCATTCTAGTGAATAGCAATCACTTCAGAGCAATATAAAAATATGACAATTAGCCAATTCTCTGTTTTACAACTAAATGTATAACTTTGAAAAATGTTGTTGCTCGCAAGAGTATTGGTAATAGGTTCAATTGTCTGATATCTGTAAAAACACAGGATCGTTAATAAGCTTAATTTACATTCTTCTTCAAATCACAATAACTTGGAATGTTAAGGCAAGCTAACCACTGCCTTTAGTGCCAAAACCATTCACACCAGCGGGACAGGGCACGTAGACGCAACGGCAACGCGATCTCGGCGTCGAACAGAGGTTGAAATATTATAGTTTTAAGAGATTTTCTGGTGCTATTTTTGGCTGCAATACGTCACCTTAAGTCAAATATCGAACCACCACCAAGTTGCGATATTTTATTACTTAATAACTGGTTAGATAATTAGCATGTTCTAAATTTGAAAGAAAAACAGGACCATGGCTTGATATGGGTCTGGTCACATTGGCAGCATTTTCCGTTTTTTTACCTAAACAAAACCTGTCTTCAAATTAATGGCAAACTGAAAAACGCACCTTAACATTCGTTGCGTTTCTAAAAGCTAGATCTAGTCGCGTTTTTAGTTTCCTATTTCCAGGAAATTTATGAGAAGACTGGGTTTGTTGAGGAAAAACAAAAATTGAAAAAAGCTTCCAATGTCGCAAAGCCCTAGATTGGCGAACGACGTATTGTATATAGTGTGATTTGTCGCCATCATGGGTATCTCACGTAATCAGTGATGACACAGGCGTTACGCAAATATTCCGAGGCATTCAGTGCAATATGATATACGAGTGGATAAATGGTTATTTTCAGCTGCTTGTCCGAGATAATCACGATACTACCAAAATAATTCGTTCTGATTGACTTGATATGGACAAAGACATTTATCGATGATTATATAACGAACATTTGGGATGCCAAGGTTTTTTGCCATCTATTTATGTTTTCCGATGACGGCGGATGTAATTTCGTTGCAGATAAATAAAATGGAATAGTGACTTGCTTTTAATTTATCTAATCAGATATAGCCTACATTATATGTTATCCATGTTGCATAAGCATGTATACTCGTGCATACATTTACATCCATTATTTGAAAAAAAATACCCTGTAAATGATTACTGCAAAACTCATACCGTCACTATTCTCAAACGAACATCTGAGAAACGGTCTATTTCGTAAATGAGTGGGTTACATATGTCACTTAATCTAATTGAAGTTCTCTATTAAGTTAAATCGTTCAATTTGCATATATCGTTTTTGGTTTAAGGATTTTAAGAAACGTTACATATTTCATAGTGTTTTTTTTATTACGTCATCGGATGTAACGTAGCCCGGCGTAGTTATACTTATTGTGGCCATTTTGGAATGGTTTTGGGTGTTTTTTATATACACATGTATATTTGCGATTAATCGTATTTTGTGATTTTGCGATTGCGCGCTTTGGTAAAATACACGTAGCCTAATTCGATTAAAGGACTGATATTCTCCGGTTTGTCGTTTTTCATCAAGTCACAGAACGTCGAACGGTTTATGTTTTCTAGAGAAAAGAAAACCTATACGAACACACATCGATTGGGCTAAAATGGTATGAAGTGGGTACACGCGGTCCACCTTACAGAATGACGCAGTTCGAATAAAGATCTAGTGAAAAACTTAAATTATTAAATATTACATTCAAATATAATATTCAAAAATAACATAATTATACGAAATTAGTGTTTTGTATTGAAATTGACATTGAAATTGACATTGAAATTTTAAATCCGGAAATAAATTGGCATTGTTACTGTAGGAATTATAGAAGAGCACCTCACGAGCTGTTCCCCCAATAAGGTGACTCACCAAATTCCAGCTGGCTTGGGAAGTTTTTACAAAATGATTGCTAGCTTAGAGATTTGGGCCGTTTGAGGAACACATTTTTGGAAAATTTCTTAATTTTCATAATAGGCAGTGGACATTTTTGGCTCAAAACTGATTAAACTTGCTTGCAATTGTCTAATAAACTGATATGATACGTAATCTGGTCATATTTAACATTTCGATTTTCGCAAAAGGTGTCTCTTTTCTGTTCCAAGCTGGCTAGAAAAGGAGAGACAACTTGTTGCAAAATTTTACTGTTCAAAAATTATTATTTTGGTGTCGTTCAAAACTGTTATGTTGTTTTAAGGTGATTTTACCTCTTTTGAAAAATGTGTCGTAGGGTGCCCTTCATTATAAACATAAAACCAGTAGCTGTTGCCTTTGTATTTTACGAAATATATAACATACATTTAGTTATGTTTAAATTCCATTAAAATCGCCGGTCCAAATTATAAAATAATGTTGTAGATGTATTACTTATTAGTGCGTCCGATCAAAATTTGGGTTGCGTCCAAAAAAAAGTTATTTACTACTTTTGACAATACATTAAAATTTTATTTCATTTATTGAACCCCTGTGCCTGCGCTATAATGAGTGCTCAACTAACCCGGGTCCCTTTCAGTTCTTTTAAAAAGGAAATATGTTGATGTGAATCATCTGCAAACATAATATCAACCACTGAATTAATAATTCCCTGGAATTCCTCCTTTAAAATCCGGTTTTAGATCCTTGGATGTTTTACCCGGATCGTGGAATTGTATCACATTTGTATTATTCATGTGTTTTCAATAAAGCTGTGACCATGAGGTTTATAGTGGTTAAACATTTTTGAGGACAAAACGATAATATTCTTCGCAGGGGATAAAATTGAAATGAGGCTTTATTAGGGCTTGTTCACACTGGACGCGACACGCGAAAATATACTTATATGTTCTTTATAAAATTTGCGATTTTTCTGTCGCTAGTTTTATAAAGAACATATAAGTATATTGTCGCGTGTCGCTTCTAGTGTGAACAGGCCCTTACATAAATCCTGTCCTCTAATATAGGTTCTTCACATAAAGTGATTTTTAATAAGAAGCATTGTCGTTTTCCCACTATATTCCGAATTTCCTGTTTGCTTAAGACAAGCATAGAAAACACATAGACTCTAGATCTCCAATAAAGTAATAGATTTAAAACAAGTGTCTAATATCTTACCTAAGTGAAAATGTGTATGCTTAGACCTGAGTACACTGCTCGTTTCTAAAAGCGATTCACTTTTGCCAGAAAATCTATTTATTCTTTATCGCTTAGAGTGAATGAACTCAAATGAAAGTTTTCATTGTTCTTGTTTATCATCCATAATATGAATATGAATCCACTACAAATAAACATCAACAATGTATAACGAACGTGCCAGATCATTAGAGCTTTCTAGTTTAGTGACATAATAAACAAAAAAACTGTTAAAACTGAATTAATACCCAGAGCGAATTAACCATCAGAATCGTAAATATGAATATTATAATAACTGTATATTGAAACTGGAAATTCGGCATATTGCGGCATATTCATAAATCATTTTCGTTATGAACTACAATTATTGTAACAATGAGTTATTAGCGCTAATATGCAAAGAATATTTAATGATATGAAAATGCTCTGGACCAAAATTACATAATGATGCAGTTTTTGCATCATTATTTTTGGACCTCTCAAAGGTTTGTCGCACCTAGAATCAATCTTTGTATGTCCTATATGCAAAATAGAATTCAATCAGGATATTTACTAGAAGCTAATTAATTTGACATAACAAATACATTCAATAACTCCCCACAAATAAGTGAGATACGAAATTGCGGCGCATAAACTCGTGATTTGCTCAAAATCAACTGCATTTTGAAAACGAGGCTGAAGAAAACTGAATAAGAAATCTTTTATAAACAAATGAAGGGATGCATGCAACTGTAATTGGTATTTTGATTGAAACATGCTTACAACTATTTCAAAATCATTTATTATATAAGAAAAAAATCATAAGATAATCCATTGGTTGTCTTGCCTTAATGACTTTTCTAAATAGATTTATTAGACATATAACAAAGACAAGTGATTTTTGTAAACAGCATCAAGATATCCCTTTAAGCGACTTAGCGCGTCTTGTGCTCTCTTTCCGTCGTATTGTCCATATTACGCGTTCGCACGTCCATTGTTATCGCGCGTGGGAATTATGAGATAAATGGAGGAACGACAAAATTATTATATTTATAAATGCTTCCTGAGCGATAATACAAGGTAACATAGCCAGCACCTCCCGCGGCGAGCCAAACAACAATGCATGGTCGCTTTTAAGAGAGACCAACTGTGTGGTATTTATTTTATTTATAATATTTTTAGTGGCGGCCTTTAGATTGTGTGTACCCCTCTGCAGCGAGCGGTGTGTTTGCCATATCCCCGGGTCGTGTTAGCATGACAATTAGCTTTAAGGCGCTCTTGATTTGGACCCCACTTCGAGTTATATGTATTAGGTGCTGGCCACACTGGGTGCGTTTTTTCTAGCTTTTTATCCCGAAAAAACGTGGATTCCAATGTATTCCCTATGGCGAAATCAGGAAAGCGACTTGCTTTTTAAATAAAAAGCTCGAAAAAGCTTCTAATATGGCCAGGCCCTTATATATGTATTGGCCACTGAACGCTGGAACATGGGTTCGCGCGGGATCCAAGAGGGGGTATAGCCTCGCATTGGGGGATGGCACTAAGCCTAAATGATTTCAATAAAGGAAAGGTCTTATTTGTTTAAATAATGATTTAAAAAGCGCCTCGCCACCGCGTAATTGTTTTGATTAGTTTTGCGCCTTTTCATAATGGAAGTTCACACCTCGCTTGTGTTATTACATGGGTTTTGGAAAATATCGCATTAATTTATAATTCAATATTAGCTTTTATGTCGGCTATAATAGGTTCACACGTTTTTCACAATTGCATTAGAAGGATTTGATAATACAGGAATGTGTTCGAACGTTGTTATTCAAATAAACAATAATAACTGATAGCTTATTAAGCTTATTTTTGCAATTAATCAAACCACTACTCAATTGACAATCCATTATACAAAAAGTTGACCCCAACATAGTTGGTGCATGAAGTAATATATAGTAAAAGTGATGTTTACAATTTGTCACCTATACCAATGAGATGCCAAGCGAGCTTTCACGTTCATAAAATGTGAAGATGGTGGAGACCTGAGTCGAACCCTATAGCCGAGTGCATTTAAACATCTTCTAAGGACATTTCTTCCAGGTGCTTTGAGGTATTTAGAGTGCGAGCTCGCTGGAAAAGTGTGACTTTGTTACGCAGAATGATATAAAAATATAATATAAACAGTGTTGCAAAAATTGAAATGTTATTTTGCAACGAGCCATTCTACATAATTCTACATATCTAAGTCATTCAATGCAAAATATATAATAAACGGAAGAATTTTTATGTCTTTCAAGTAATAAACCCCTTCAGTATTGCATTACTAATTGCAAATTCATCTTAGATGACTCACTGAAATTCTACCAAGAGTACGTGATATTGTTCACACGAAATTGCTAAACATGATAATTTTACATCATTGAAATAATCAAAGAATGTAAGCCTTTTTTGCAAGCAAATTGCATATTACATCACCAATCCCCAATAAAAATGAGTATATTCAATGAGTAATACATGATCTATCTTAAAATGAAACGAATAATCAGTTTTTCTTAAATTATACAGAAAGGTTATGCGCAACATCTTACGGGGAGTAAGATTTTGCAGAGTAATATCGAGCGAGAAATATCATCCCTGAAACATCACTGGAAACGAAGTTTGAAAATATAGATTATCTTAAATAAATCTAGTGTTCTACAAAGCTGCGTATTCTAACTGAAATTGATATAAACCTTCGGACGAGCGAAAATGTTAACCCAGGCAGTTGACTTTGGTCAAGTTCTCCCAACACCCCGATACCATTATCATTAGGTGCGTTTATTTTCTTATATTCGTTATCAACATTTGCTATTCAGATTTAAGGCAAAACAATAGAATTCTAATATACTTTTTAGAACTTTTCATTACAGATCGGAAATAAGACCACACAGAGTTGTACTTGTGGTAGCCAAAAAAAAATCTCACATCCCCATACCCTTACAGAATATGGTCCCTTGTAGTAGGTGCTAACTTAATTATCTAATCGAATCACCAGCTATAAGATAATCAACTAACCAAATTAAGCCAGATCTTGATCATATTAGAATCTCTATCTGTATCAAAACAATATCAATATGGACCACATAAACCTATATGTTACCTCTAAACGGAGCCAAAATATAACTGAAAGCAATAACTGTATCACAATTATGTGCTATTTCTTGGTTGTGGACACACATATTCAGGCTGTCCAGATTTTGTGTGATCTCTGTTAAGTAGAAAACAAAGATCCTTAACTCTTAAATGGCTAAATATAGAACCCGGCGCTCGATTACGGATGTCAAAATCTAGGGCCTTCAGAGAAATGAGATGATTCATTATGTGGGATTTTATTGAGAAGTATAAGATATCAAGGGACAATGTGGATCAAATTATAAACACGTACATATTTCCTTCCTTAGATATGTTTTATATAGGTTTCATTTGCAAACGGTTACTTAAAATCATTAGATTCTATATATGCATTTATATGCGACCTTTCTCAGCCATCTTAGCCATTGTTTTAAAAAAGTGTATATCACTTAAATGGAAATATATATATATGCGTACATGCAAACGCATTTTGCCCTTATAATACTTGATAACTGTAGACTCATTTATAAGTTCCTTTTTTTATCTCATGCCTCAAACAATACCTGTACTCACATCATAAAATCACGACCATTCTCAAAACAGAGAAAAATGTGAGTTTTTTGGAAGGGATGTGTTAATTGAAACAGACATTGTATCTTTATTTCAATATATATTTTTTTATTCAGAATCGCTATGCGTAGACATTTAGATGCGACCCATATATCTTCCAGCGATTCAATGTGGTTGATAAAGTCAAATTTCGAATATTATATATATAGTTGTGTCAATATTTAATGAACCCATTGTATGAATTGAAAACCGCATCATTTACATAACATAATGGACTATAACCGCAATCAAATTATAGAATATTGGAAAAGTCATACCACCGTGAATTAAAGGTTAAGGTGGTATATCAAAATGAATATAAGTCATTGCAAAGTTTTACTTTTGCCTTTCAAGGCATATATGGTTTTTATTTTAAGAACGCAATGAGTAACAAGTACTACAATGAAAGTAAAGTTCAGATGAAATAATAAACTTGCTTTTGCATTATTTTTTTTAGTCCACTTAAATTGTTACTACACACTCATGATCATTTGTCATACAAAGCGTAATAATACCACAGAATAAGATGTAGTTTGTGTATCATATGTAAAAACATTTATATGTATTACAGTTATATATTCATACCTTCATTTATAAGCACCCACTGTTTCAAAACTAAAAGCCGCGTTAAAACAAAAAAACGCGCTAATATTGCCTTTTAAAAGCGCGCTTTTATGCATGACCAGAAATAATCAATTGTCTGTTTTTTTTTCAAATGTTCATGCGATACATGATATTTCACTGCATGGAATCTTATAACAAGTATTTCCAATTCGGATACTGCATGTATATACTGCCCTTCCTCATTAGAAAATGTAATTCAAAGTGACTTGCCATTTGCCAGATGATCCATATTATACAAATTTTAAAATACTATAGGTAACTTGTTGATAATAAAGTAAGCCAGGTAGTTTTACATATGATCTGGCAACCAGACAGAGATGACCAAATCAAATTCAGTTAGAGCTTATTTTTGACTCAACAACAAAACGTACTTAATCCTATATCAATTTCATTGCAAGGATACCTTTGATTAGCCAGTTTCCGACTTGGATACATTATCCCTTTAACTTCCTGGCTGGAATTAATCAGCCGCTAAATTACCAAATCAAAGCCACGTGATTAAGACATATGTGTTAGTTGAATTTTTGATTGACATCATGTTGCGTTGACAATGAAAACACTCAAAAAAAAAAGGCAAAAGTTGCAATACACGGGGGTATATTGTTACATCGGCCCACGACTTGCAATTATTAATGCAATTAATGCGATGTTGCTATGTCCCACTCGGCAATGATCGTCTTTACCACGTCGCTTTCAGACTAGACAGGACATAGACAGAGCGTTTCTGTTTAGGTACATGCGACAATTAATCTATGTCCAGACGCCTAAAGGATATCGTTCGTACGTCAGATGTCGTCACATAGGACTTTGTAGATCAGCTGTCCTCACGTCAGCGACGGAAAAGAACGTCCGCACAACTTTTAAATGGGCACAAAAACCTGACGTCATGACAACGTTGTTCGACGTCTTTCCGAGTGAGATAATGCGGTTAGCAGTTCTGGTACGTGATATATCCTAATAAGGCGGCGTGATTTACTATGTGGTGCCCAGTTTTTGAATTAAATATCATGACGACATGCCTATGAGGTTTATAGGTCAATAGCACTTTCGTGTCCTCAACATTTTTGGTCCATTGTTGAAATGGGATAGATGTGATGAATGGAACATAAGAAGTCTAAGTCAAATTGGTGATGACGTCATGTTAAACAGGTGTGACAAGGGTTTAGAAAAATCATGGTGATCATGAGAAATATTTTTTTAAGCAATGAATTATCGTGAAATCGTGACTAGGTGATACTTGAAATGCGTTTAATTGTTATTGTGACTTCATTTTTCTGCTATTTACCTTTATGAGAAATCAGATAAAAACGTTCTTTACGACGTATTTTATTAATGACATCATATTAGGGCACTCTCGCGTACTCGCATCTTAAATATAGTGTTTTAGAGGATTTCCTAAATTTCAACAGCACGTATACGAAAACTGGATGTAAATTTCAAAATTATAAAATTCTAACGCAATAAATCATATTTTCATTCATTGGAGACGTTTAATTTATTTGGCATTGGATAAATTGGTTTCGAAAATGTGTAGTATGAATAACCATCATGTTTGATTGTTCGTAACACAATGAAATCTGATGTATCTTAGTGCAATAAATTCAGACAAAATAGAGATTTTGGTCAACTCGGCAAAATGCCTGAAACATAACTGTCTTAATTAAGTGCGTTTGCCTTTAACTTTTGACATTATTCCCCGGTTCTTTAGAAATCTTAGGGTTAATAAATAAATAACTAACTTGCTTAGAAGCGGACCGTCCTGACTAGGAAAAGTATATTAATGATTACTCCTGAACCAATCTTGACACCAATGGATTAATTTGTTAAAGAGATTATGATTTGCTTATTTTTCAAGTAGAAATGAATTCTTAATCAAATAAGTCAATTACATGTGACAGGATTAAATAAAAGTTCATTAGAGGGCCCTCAATTTCTAAAGAAACCTGGAAATAAGCCGGTTATTCGTTTTAACTCGGGCTATCTTCGAATTACACCTGCTCGACTTCGTCTCGCAAGTTAGTAATTCTCATACCGCCCTCGTAAAACGAATAACCTATACTAATCAACCTGTGCCAATTTTGAGTGGGAATGTCTTGAAATTATCATGGTCGATTTATATATTATCCAATTAACCGAATTATTCCATGAACTCAATTGTTTCATGATTAGACTTATTCATGAACCAGTTATATTATATTATATCACCAGTAATAGTGTCTCCCTATGTCTCCATACGTTAAGTTATCAAATAACAACTTTAAAAAAAAAAGAGAAAAATAAAAGAAAAAATATTTATCAGATCAAGGTCACTATTCCACGCCCTCATCTCAAAACGAGGCTAAGACCCCAAGTGGCCTCTTTGGTCTGAAACCAACTGTCTCTTGACTTTTTACTTTAAGGAGCGTTTGCTTTTCATTAAAACGTGGCATTTCGCACCCCCACTCTCCTACATAAATGTGAACTCAAATGAAGAGCATAAATCAGATTTCATATTTTTTCATATGATCATAACACGGTTATTAAGTGAAATGACATTATAAGACGATATGCCTTTTTTTGTCGTTGCGGCCTCTGATTTTATTTGATTATACAACTCCTCCGATTTTGTTTGGATAGAAAGACAGTAGAGATTGTTCCTTTAAACCTTGCAGAGGCCCCATAGCCAGCTTCGAGTCAGTTTGGACCTCCCACCAATGTTATTGCTTATGCTACAGAGGGGCATAGTTCATTACCGATCGTTTTGATTGAGTTTAGACAAGATATTAGGATGACAGTTTTTTTTTTGCTCGATTCATTAAAGGTAGCTCATAATGTTAACCCAGTAAATATTCGTGTCTTTTTCTTTCAGAAAACACGTGGATTAAATGTAATCATACCCGAAACACGTGATTGAAAAAGAGAAGAATTTTATTTTGCAAAAATAGAATAAGTTCTGAAAAAAGACCCAACAAAATATCAAGCGTATTTGAACATATAAAAAACAAGGCGTTGTTGGTTGTCAAGCTTCTGCCAGTATTCATTTTAATTCACAAATTGTTTTGGTGTTTAAGAAACAAAAGTTTTGTTAAAATGTATTTAAAAACTCTTTAACAAATTCAAGTTCTACAGAAAAACCAAAAGATCCATAAGTTATATTCCATTTATTTAAAACGAAATAGATACATCTGTACTAAAAACGGATGCTGCGTAATCATAAGCTCTGAAATAAGAGAACGATCAATTTGTCCAGGTATTTTGCGAACCCTTGTCAGATGCTAGAAAAGCCAAAACAGCAAAAACAAATTAAACATATTTTGCATAATCCTTGAACACACATAGAAAAATTTAACAAAAAGTGACAGATATTTATTAAAAAAAAGTAATGTGGTATGCATGAAACCGAAACAAATACCATCATTCAAATGAACCTGTAGATTAACCTTTTAAAAAATAGGACTTATGCTTGAGAGGTATAGTACCAGACAATTCTATGACCCCATTCTATGTTTTGATAAAACTCGCTTTTAGTTGTTTACATTTTCATTTGATCTGAATTTGAGTAAGAAGAAATGATCTGTTGAAACACATTTTGATCTTCGGTAGGATCTATGATGATGATATATATGGAGGACTAAAATAAGTCCCTGAATTAGTTTCTGAAGCTTCTACTGAAAGGAATATTTTCGATATTTAAAATGCAAAATTTATCAATAAGAAAACGAATCGCTACACCGAGTACAGATACAAAACATGAAAACTCAAAACGAGACTTTGAAACCAAAACGAGGCTTTAGTATTATGTTTTTAAATACCGCACTCATATGACCTTTTCGCCAATCACATATTACTTTTATCGCAAAATTTATCTTCTCTTCACATAATTACACTGTGCAATCTAGCAAATCGTTCCCGGGAGTAAGCATAACACCTATATGTTATATATGTATATAACTAATAAACGGTCAAGCAATAACATCCATCTTCCCGTGTGGTGGTGTCACAAACCCGTCTTAATCCACAAGCGCATAACATGGTCTATCACAACAAAGCCTATTTCATGTCGACGTTTGTAACCTTCGGGATTGGTAGCACAACAGCCTGTAGACAACGCTTGGCAAAATAATAAAAAATAAGACATGAATTGAGTGGGAAATGGAAGACAAATATGGAACCGACCAGGAGAGCTGTTCCCTTGCAGTGGGGGCATGGTTGTCCCCAAAACGGCGAAAGAGGGTTCGTTTGCTTTGGAGTGAATGTGATTCGCGCGGTGCGGCGCATATATATGCTTATGTTTCTTGTATAGTTTGATTGCTTAGCCTTGTCGAATAATGCATTTCGTTTTAATTTTATTTGTATATAGCTGAGTGACATCAATATTGAAACTGATAATCTGCTTTAATCGACATTTTAGTTTATTAAAGGTGATTTGGAAATTAAGTGTTTTATGACTTTATATTCTAAAATGCAAATAGGGTTTGACTTATTCGCTGTTATGGCAGTGAGGCCTAATTGAGCACTTCCGACTACCTTTCTATGAAAACTGTTTACGAAATTGGTCAATCTTTTAAATCGCCCTTATCTGGTAGCAAATTCACGTTGGATTCGACCAATTTCTCTTCTTTTTGATATGTGAAACTATATCTTACACTGTTTTTAATGAAACTTATAAACATTCAAAAACACATGATACATACAAGACTTAATATTTTTTTGACGTTTGTGTAAGGTTGTTTATTTTAGATTCTATTGTCATATTATATTTATGCGAAGCACCATTTAAATGACAAATTGTTTATATTTCAATCATAAACATATATTTCAAGAAATTATTGACATTAATAACCCATGCTTACTGACTATATAAGTTATCAATGTAATAAAGAATTATTAAAGATACGCACGATTTTGCGTAAACCCTAGTCCATTGCCACCGACAGGTACATAAATCCCTATTTATTAACGTCACAACATACGTCCGTGTGATCGCATGAGAAATATATAACATATGAAAGTTGTTTGCTTGGCGATTATCGCATGGATAGTGTTAAAGTTACATGTGTTGGTATACGGCCATTCATGAAACGGGAGGCAAAAACATCAACAGTCATTATGAGTTTATTATACCCATTGTGTGATTATTTTGGCCCTTGTGATTATTAGGTTAATTCAATTTCAGATTTTTTGGGGTAGTATATTAACCTTTTTGGGCGTTTGATATTTTCGTGCATGGACCTTTTCCCCTTAAAATGTCGATTAATTTATTTTTTGAAAGATTATAAAAAATGGAAATATAAGGAGCGAATGAAAATTTGAAACGGATTAAAAAAAGTGTTTGATTCACATTTTTCTACTCTTGATTTTAAATGGAGATGAAGTTCCCAATTTGGGTAATTTGATAGACAGAATGAGATATGTGATCAAGTTCGTCATTTTTTAAAAAATTGTTTCGTTATATTATTGCATTCTTTATTGCGTCAAAATAGTCTTAAAGAAACCATATTTCGATCAATTTTATATCCCAATCGTACCCAAAGCCGTTCTTGTAAATCCTTGGACATTTTCTAGCACGGAAACAATTTTTAGATTCGTCCCGATAAACATGCTGCGAACTTAAACATAAAACCATGTTCCAAATGCAATGGTTCTATCACAATTACCCAATCATACCATTTATCTCATATACTCATCCACGCCTACAACCCTTTGTAGGACAGAAACGAGCTGAAATCGAGTTGAAGGAGCAATTGTTTCAAATGGCAAAGCTAACCGAACGAAGGAAAAATCACATGTTTCTGTCAATGCAATGGAAAATAGCATCTTGTTTATTCCAAAATACATTATTGCCTACCATAATGGGTAAGGCACTTTTGGAAAATGTAAAGGAGCATTTATGTCCGAACTTGTGCTCGGGCAAAAACCCCTTCCCCTCCGACGAAAAATCCCCTCAATTTCTGCAGACTAAGCAAAGGCCCCGGGTGGAAAGCGCGGGGTGCCTTTCCGTCGGGATGGTGGGAGATTTTCCCCGGGGAGGGGGATTTGACCGTTTATCTCGGATTTGGTCACATATGTGTCTTATATGTACCTAACGTTGATAAAATCCGGTGTTGACATAAAGACTATGCTGTAGAGGCATATTTCAATTTTCTTAGACGCAGGACACAAAGAGCCGCTGACCACACCATTAAGCCAAATCAGTTTCTTTCTTTCTAAACCATCACGGACACTCGGCCGCCGGAAGTATGATTAGTCCAATCAGTTGGCATTTCCTGTTTTCCATGACGGTGAATCTCTAATTTGGCTTCAAAGTCATGGAATCGGTCATGTCCGATGAAAAGTGTCTCGAACCATTAATACTTAGAAGCTGCAGATGGGGCGCCCCAAAACCCGTTCGCTACAATATGTTTACCAACAATTAGATTGACGACTGCCCCCCCCCCTTTCGCTCTGATAGTTTATACTATTGATGCCCCGCATTATTTATGTAGATTATTATTTGGAACGGCATTTGGCAAAATGAATGCATAAATTAAGTGCAGTTCCTAGTATAAAGCTGTACTGTACTTATGATTTTATTGGATTTGTCCGGAGAAACCAGGCCACGACCAGCAATATATATAACGATTTGAAGAAGACCCTTGCATCTTTTATATTTGATATGTGATCCTGATGATGTGATCCATTTCGACCTCTTTAACAAAAAAATATACATTGTATGTCAGTGACCCATTTTCCAAAGTGATGACTAGGAAATTAAGGTTAAAGCGCGCCCCAGCTTATCTCAAGGTCTCGGAATCGAGTAAGACCTAATATGTTTGCGTGTGCACTGACGCCTATGGATATTCAATGGATTATCATAATATGCCTAAAAAACTACTTTTTGCCATTTTCATTTCGTTTTCGAATCTTCATCCAAATCTATTGAAAGTGATTACAGTGTTCATATCATCCAACACCGAAACTGTGCGCCTCGCCTGAAATCAAAATCCCATTTTTCATAAAATCCCGATGAGTGCTAAACTTATTTTGGCCTTTAAAGAAGACCAAAAGATAAGCGCCTGTAAATTATCCACAAACAAGTTGTAAGTAACCGCTCTTTATGATACACGCACTTATGTTTCATTTTAATATATACACAAGATATATGTGAAAAATATTGTATTTACGGAAGTGTCTCGCATGGGGGTAAACACTTGACATTGAAAATATAAGGGTCTGGCCACACTAATAGATTTTCTGTGCTGTTCATAACAAAAGTTTAATTCAATAAATGATCTATAGGAGACTCATAAATGCACCTAGTTTCAAATGACACAATGCACAATAAAGGTCTGAAGACATAGGATGCATTATCGTTTGCATCATCGTTCTCGCATCGAAAAGACGTCCCGTGTAGCCGGACCCTGACCCCATATATGGAAAACTCGAAAGATGTGCAGGAATAAACGATTTTAATCGTTTAAGGGTCCAACCAAACAGGCCGCCTTTTTGAGCTTTTCCGCAAACTAATCGTGATGTATTCGTTATGAGAAACTCAAAACGCGTATCGTTGTTTTTCTAACGCGGCGAGGGTTTATTTTGTCTTTTCTTTTCGCGTTTCACTTAAAGAATACACTGAGAATGACGGTTTGTTTGGGGAAAATAGGTTTCGATATGGCCAGACCCTTACGCAAAATGTATTAGGACCTGGCACATTGGAAGCTTTATCTTGTTTTTATTTCCTAACCTATCTACCAATATATTACTTATGGAAACTAAAATGCGGTCGCTGTTTTCGGTTTCCCATAAAAAAAAACATACTTTGTTTTGTTATGAAATAAAAGCAAGAAAAAGCTTCCAATGTGGCCAGGACCTTCAGCTTTTTAAAGCACAGAAAAATAATTTGAAATTTAATTACCGAATATATTTCAGTTTTAGCATTTTTTATATTATATTATGAATAAACGGAGTATACTTTATTTATATTTATTGGACTGATTATGGACTTAATCCATGTTCGTCTTTTATTGAGTATAAAATCTTAAGTGGCATTTAAAAATTTAAAATAGGTCGGATCCGATTTTTGGAATTTCAAATGCACTGGAACCAGAAAAATATATAATCACGTGATCATTTCCTACAGCTATTTCCTGATCCCTCTACAATTACAAAACTTAAGGCTTCAGCTGAAAACAATAGTTGATCTAGTCAACATTACTTTAATATCATTACTCAAGTATAGATAATATTTAATCAGTGCACATGTTACATTGAATTCTACTGGTTTTATATCATACCGACAAGGTCCCGCCTTTTTTTACTGTATTTTGAATCGTTGTACTATAAGTGTGGCGAATGAATTAATGACCGCCCACACTCACACGGACTATATAAGGAGTTGACTGTGTCCCTGTCTCTTGCAGAAATAGGAAACCAGTTAAACCAACTCAAGACAGCAAAGGCATTTTAAACATTGTCGCGCGCGCACCCGTTTTTCACTATTTTTTAAGTTGCGCTTCTTTTATTATATTGTGTGTGTTTTATATGAATATAAAAACGTAAAACAAATACACCGACGGATAAATTATATAGTGAATTGATAAATTACAGTGCTTGATATATATCGTTTGAATTTGATCTTGAGGTTCATTCATGTTTTATGTCATAACTAATATCAGGAATAAGTTTCACTCATTTTGAAACAGCAGTGTATTTTGGATATTAAAACAGTCATAAACCGGTCAATTTTATAAACGAAGGATAAAGCAGGATTAATATTTATAAACAATGGAGAGTTTTCAATTTATTTGTGTACATTTTCTACTATTTTTTCATCTCTTGGATGCACGACCGCGTAGTAAGTATAATTCATGTTCTTATAAAGTTTTTACAACTGCGCTTGGTTTATGTTTTAAAACGTATATAGTAAAACACCAAATGGAGATTTTAAGTTACACAATTTAGTTCGAATGCATGAGTAGGCCTACTATTACTTTGTTAGGAAAGTGCTGGTAAGTTCGTTTGTTCTTGGCAGCAATATTACTGTGAAATTTCATTATTGCTGTTGCAATTGTGCAACATACTCATTTTTAAACCGAAAAAAAAAGAAAACAAAACTTCACATGAATTGGACTGGATATGTTTGTTTAAAAGTGTTTGCTGTGCTTCATGTTCATGATAGAATACAATGATTCGCATTTTTAGCTCAAAACAGGTGTAACAATTTTTTAAAAGTTGACAGTGGATACACGATGTCTTGGAAAACCAATCCAATCTCCAAGACAGAAACAATGCAAACGTAATAGCAATTTTTAATTAAAAGTCTTAATACGACAACGTTTAACCCGAAACAGTTGGTCAGAAGCTATTCTTATTTGATGTTATCTTTATCAAATGAATGATATTGCAGCAAGAAACGTATTGCGTACCCTGTTCCTGACATAGAGACCCTGAACTTGTTTCTACTTTTCCTCTGACACATTTTAACAGCAATATGACGGAACCGCAATTTAACACAGTTATGTTTATGATTAATATCGATATGTCTAAAGATTAGTAACAAGTGGCTGACGCTGAATCAACGATTTAAAAAAATAATAACCCCACTTCGCCGCCGCGCTTTTTTTATCAGAAACACTTTTCACTTCGACTCTTGATGTCACATTTAAAATCTACTTAATGACGATCAACTGTAATCTATATTGATCAGTTCGGGATCTCGATATATTGCAGTAAAGGACACATCATAGCTTCTCACCTTTTTTCCCAATTTCAGTTTTAGTTTTCACTTAAGATTCTATGCATTTAAGATATATTTTAACAATATAAAATTGATATTTATAGACCTTCCTATTATGGTTCCGTTATGGAATAAACGTGTGTTTCACTCTTAAACTTGTATGCATAGGTACCTATTATGCAATTAGTTAAGCTAGGTGTAATTGAAATAAACTTCATTTAAATCACCACCTCTTGTCAAAATTAGAAAACATCAAGCGTGTAACATGCAACATCATTGCAGTTCTTCGCTTTAAATCATCGAATGCTTGTAGTTATGAATATTTATCAAATATAAAAACAACAATATTTTGTTTATGTGATACATCTGAGGTTGTGCAAGTCTAGGTCTTCTAAATCCATATTAATGTATCGAGAGCACGAAAATACATAAAAACTAAATCATTGAAAACGGAATTCGTTTGAGAGCCTGAAACATAGTTTTACAAATGCCCAATATGTTTCGTCACGAAAGATACGATTTAACTGTTAAAAGTAGACAACTTATTATAATAACTACAAGACTATTACACAGTATTTAATCACTTAAAGGTGAGTGTTCTCTAAATGAGTTAAAATATAAATGTTCAGAATCCATTTCAAAAAAGTACCTTTAATATGTTTTCCCCATTAACGTTGCAACCTACAGACTCGAGTCAATTTTTAATGTTTTATTGCGTATAGAGTTTAGCGTGTCTATGGAAATTCAATTAGAATCGCTTTTTCAATTTCACAACCGTTCATGACAGCCAGCAATTTAGCGCATATGTATTTTGCATCGGAACAAAAAGATATAAAAAATGAAGTCGGTTCGGTATATATGATGTTTGAAGCGGGTTATTGGGTTTATAAGGAAACATACATCTTTCAATTCAAGGTTTTGAGTTCGGTTTTAGGGTTTTGTTGTAATACATAAATATATGTTTCGCGTTGTCCTGACATGGTTGATAACAGGTGTTTAACAGCCTTCAATGGTTTAAATGCTAAAACATATATCATATACGCTATTATTTTAGAGGAGTTTGATGGTAATTTGACACTTTTACATATGCATGAGGCATCTTCATATAGAGGCCTTTTATCACTTCATAATCTTAATTGACTTTGTTACATAATTTAACCCAGCACTCGCTCGAAACTCATTAGCAAACGGGCAGGTGTGGTGTTGTGAGCGCGGATTTTGCAATAAATCATATAGAAGCTGTGGTCCGGTTTATCGTAGATGCGATATGATCCACTCCTGATTCAACAACTGACGAGATTTGTGAATGAAAGGGACTAAGACAATAAAAGCGTTTTTTACTGATAATTATTGTGTTTTTTATATGAAATCTGATCCATGTCACCCATTATGTTGATTATTAGAAGTAAAGTCCGCATCTCTGTAAGAAACCCACAGAGTTAAGCGCATAAAAGTTAACAATTAACAATTATTTTATAGAATTGCGTTTCTCAAAACATCGCAAAACCATGTTAGCACCCTTTATGCACAGAGCCTAATCCATTGACAAAACTGCTACACACTCACACACACACTTAAACATGGCGCATCCATATTTTCGCCCTTAGACGACTTCTATGATCACCAAGACCTTGCTTTCGAGGGAGTGTCCATTTACTACAATAGCTATTTTTATCAAAACATCGCATACCAACTAAGCACCCTTTTGCACGGAACCTAATCCATTGACAATTCTCTACACACACACTTCTAACGGCGCATCCCTATTTTCACCCATAAATCGTCACCTTGCTTCGAGGGAGTGTCCATTTACGTCCTGCTGCTACAGACTAATCTTGTTTGGGTGTGTATGCCTCAAAGTCACACCGATTAACAGCAGGGATTTATAGAAAGACACTGTCAAGCAAGCTGTGATGCGAATTAGAGGCTAAAGGTTTAGTCTAAAAGCGACTAATTTAGAAAGAATAGTCATCTACTCTGGTGATGACACTGTCTTCTGTGTTAATCATCTTTTTTTTTCAATTTTAAGGGTTTGTCATAAATGGTCCATTCATGTTTAGGCGGAAATAGAGTGTATGCGGCTGCAATATCAATGTTGCATCATGTTTTCTTGTATCAAAGCTTAATGATGTGCGATACGTGATTAATTGGTAGTCCTGTTATTAGTTTAACTTTGCTTGTACTTTTTCATCTATTTTATTTGGTAAAAGAAAAAAAAACCTCACAGCTTGGAGTTTCTATTTTAGGCTACCCCGGATTGTTTTTCTACCTTGATTTTATATTTTGTAACAAGAGTAAAAAATATTTTTTTTTACAATTGCATTATTTGTTGGCCAAATATTTTTAACTATTAATAATATATCAAAGCCATCAGTAAAATTCACATAGACAGTGATATTTGAAAAAAAAAAATTGATTGAGATAGGAAAGTTAAAATTTCGAAAGTAACATGATATAGCATATTTTCAGCAAATTTTACGACATATCTTTCTCGATTACATTTAATACCAATATTTGTAATTTGTATAGTAATTAGTTATTGAGGTGTTTGAATACACTGTTACTTGAATATACTTAATTTTGAAATTGATAGCTAAACATTTATATTTTACATTGCGTTTAAATCTGATGATGAATGTAAAAAATGCTGAATAATAATTCCTGGGAATTTTTAACGCTTTCTTTAATCACAAGCATGTAATTTTCTTATTTGCTTATAATCCGATGTTTAGAAATTTGATAATTATGGCCATTTATTCAAAATTCCTCATATGGAATAAAAGAAAATTTTCTTGCTATTTGGAAACATTTGTTGCCTTTATGTGCAAAAGGAAAGTAACTGAAATATAATTTGATCAATCTCTATCAATAACTAAAATCTGCATGAACTTGTTTATCTTATGAGTGTTTTTCCATGATGCCATAATTTCCCTTCGAATATGGTGTCCAGATCGTGTAAACAACCACAAGGCAATAAACATCATTTATAATAACCAAATAATCAAACCAACGATCAAGTTATATGAAACCAGAATAAATACGAGGTAAACGGTTGACCAAAGCTTGGGGTTTACGAGATTTCAAGATGAAACACATGGCTGCTATATCGTATCTTATCTAAGAGCTCTGGCTCCTACATCCAAGGTCCCCGTATGTTGGACAGGAGGCATGCACATGTTTTGGGTGACACACCTGTGGAAAGATCTGAACAGCTTTTAGATTCCTTTATAAGTCATGCCTGTGACACAGTGATGTTGCAATATGATATGACCTTTAAATCTATGTATAGATATCTGACTTATATTCAAGAAAAACTTTTAAAAATAAATAAATTGTTGGGTTTTTAAATGATAGTTTATTATGTATCACAATTAATACATGCATTGTATTGCAATAGTTTTACAACATGAAATTCCCATGGCTATTTTTATTCCTTAACAATCTTTTTATTCAGCAGAGTTTTTTATTCAGTCCCATAATAGAATGTTGAATTATTCAATAATCACATAAGAGGCCTTCTTATCTCAAAAGACAAACTATATTTCAGAATAATTTATTCACAATCATCCATCAATAAAAAGACACAATTCATTGACTTACATAAATTGATGTTCATAGTTTTATTTTCATTCATAAATTTTCAATTAAAATATATGCTGAACATATGTAAATTATACATGACGGTTATGTTGTTTTACAATAAACGTCAATCAATGGCATAAAATCAAATACTTAAATTGATTTTAGGTTACCAACACTGCAAGATTTTCAATTAAAAAACTTCAATTTGTTTTTGTGATGCTACAACTTAATAGATATAATCCACAAACCTTGATTTTAAGCCTTGTTTTTTGTCTATTTTCTGACATTATATGACATAATTTTCCCATTCCATAGCTAAAACCTGATGATCATATGCCTTATTTTCTTACTCATATTGATCCTTATAATATAGCCTACAAAAAATAACTTAATATTGATTTTTTTTCTCTCTATTTACAGGAATCGAAAACGAGGTTGTGAAAAAGATGGAGCGAAGGCAGCGCTTGTTTCGAGCTTCCGGTGAAACACTCGAGGCTGATTATTACGAAAACGGAGCAGGTGAGCTTTAACTAAATTAAATAAATATTGTATCATAAGTAAACTGTATGATGGTTTTATATTGATTAGACATGTCGTATAACCTAAATATCGTTGATATTTATTTATATGGCCAAGCTTATGATTATTCATACTAGATATCCCCACATGAAATATATTGAATTTTACTCATTTTTTGCGGTGAAACTTAAGTTATGTGATTTTTCACACAAACACAAATTTTAACATTTCTCATAGCGTATTCTTGTCGGTTATGCTATTTAAATTGTTTCTTTGTTAACTGACACGAATTCAGGGGAAAATACATACTATTTCGACGAACAATGTAAATGACAACGCAACAAACATCGTATATTAAACAAACGTAACTCATCCTAAAGATAGCATTACATTAAAAATAATGCAACAATCAAAGTTGATTTTCGCTTTCGATCACGAAGGACATTTTATTCAAATGTACTTTTCATTCACTTCCCGAACATACATGTATGTTCGCTTTAACTGCTTAGAATATAATAAAAATTAGCATTTAATATATTCGATGGCAATTGAAAATGCAATAAGGTTTATTTCCTTATCCAAGCTGATAGCGTTAAAATATTTTCGGATGAAACAAAATGAATAAAACAGAAATCGAAAAGAAGAAATTGTCATTAAGTATAACCGGAAGTGATTTGATTTAATGCTTCAGATAATGATTTCAAAAGAAAGAAACATCCCTGACAGAAATAACGAGCTAATAAAATGCACGGTTACATATCAATCTTTCTACAATTTCAGTAATTAGTTACATAAACTTAATAAATTGTGGGTACAAGATATATCACCAGAATCAGAATAGCTTAGTATCAAATGATTAATAAGGGTTCATTGTAATTTTAGCAGACATTTAAATGATATAAAAGTCATTCGTTTGCTGCAATTTAGTGACATATTATGCATGTTTAACACCAGAATAAGTACATGCATCATGTCTTATCAATTGAGCCCAAAAACCACTAAACATATCAAATTCTAACCTCATTTTCGGTGAAATATTAATAATAGTTAATAAAATACCATTTTTAGAAATGAAACGGAAACAATATTTGTATTTAAGCGAAAAACCATAAAACCCTCTTTATATTTTAATATTTCTTTGGTACAACGAACTATGCGGTATGTAGAGCTTTGGGCTGGGGTTTCTACTGCATGTTTAGAATACAGGTTTATATAAACAAACAAGTTCTTTAAAGTATTTCATTTTTGGCTCTCATCTCACCCAACCCGATTCTACTTATCTTCCGCTGGTCTTTTCACGCTTGAGGTTTTCCAAATTAAATCGCGTTGAAACTTTTAAATACCAAGAAATATTCAGCGTACAAATTACTTGAACTTTAATAGCATATGTGATGATACAAACTGTGTCCTTTAACGTTTGGCTGAATTATTATTCGAGGCGGGTGGTAATATTGTTTTCTGTTGCATTACAGTGGAAGTATTACCCGTTTATTAATCCATTGAAATTCTTAATAGCATTTCCCCAAGGCGTTTTAATTGCACATTTCCTTCATATTTTGCTTTAAGGAAATACAAACTGTTTACGACAGTAAAACATATAATATTGCGAGTATGTTGAATCTAAAAAAAATTCCAAGTTTTGTAATAAAACTATATGCGCATGAGGTATATACACAATTTATATATATATAGAAAAATTATAATTATCATATTTTGTTTATACTGATTAGATTACATCCAAATTCTAGATTGCAGTTATCAATGCTCAACTTAAGATCATGTTAACCTGATAAATGACATTCGATTTTGAAAAGGGACTGACAAATTACACACAGCTTTCTTTTATTGTTCTTATATATCATTGAACAAGTTTTCATTGAATATAGATCTATACGAAAAAACATTAAAACTAATCTACAGGATAAGTAAAGTTAAGCAGGGTTAAGTAGTTAAAGTGCTTTCAAGAATGAATCAACGACTAACCCATAAGGTTGACCGTCCCCTCTTTCGAAGTATAACATTGCGTAAAAGCCACGTTAAATCAATGCCTACTGTAAGCCAAGACAAATAATTGAAGGTTTTTAACTGTTTAATAAATGCGCTTTCGGGACAACTCGTAACTCATATGTTATCTCATAGACAAAGGCCATACAAAACAGAA